>JALRMM010000158.1:0-77149 GCA_026122155.1 Zymoseptoria crescenta | reverse complement strand
GATAATCCCTTGGCCGGTTATTTCGGTAAAGACAAGACTATCGAACTAATAAAACGTAAATACTTCTAGCTACGTCTTCCAATAGACGTCGCTAAATACGTTGCTAGATGTAACAAATGTCTTATGAATAAAGCGCGATACTATCGGCCTTACGGCGCATTAGCTCCGCTTACGTTTCTATGGAGAGCGTAGTAAGACATTTCTATGGATTTTATTACCGATCTCCCTCCGAGTAAGCTAAATAGTTCCGTGTTTACTACTATACTTGTAATTGTTTGCCGATATACCAAGATAGTAATATTCGTGCCTATAACTAAGTAGTGCACGAGTGCTAATCTTATAGGTATCCTTAAGTAAGAAGTAATTCGCTTCTTCGGCGTACCGAGAAGCATTATAAGTAATAGAGGTTCTATCTTTACAAGCTAGTATTAGTCTAACTTCTACTTTAAGGCAAAGATCAAAAGGAAGCTATTAACAGCGTTCTACCCTCAAACAGATAGTTAGACTAAGAAGGCGAATTAGACCCTCGAGTAGTACCTTCGCATCTATATCGGCGAGGATTAAACTAAGTAGGCGAAGGTATTATACTAGGCTAAATTTGCCTACAACAATAGTCTATAAGGGACTCTAAAGTAGAGCCTATTCTATATACTATACGGTTGGAATCCTAACCTTATTACGTTATTATAATTTATCGTCTCGGGACGAGACTCTTAAGGGAAGGGCGCTAGTAGCTATAGACGTAGCGAAGCGGTTACGAGAGTAACACGAACGGTTAACGGAGCGTTAGGAGTATACTATAGCAATATAAAAGAAGCATTATAACAAGGGACGCAAAGCGAGAAGCTATGTCGCTAGTAACCTTGTACTCCTCTCTACTAAGAACTTAAAGATAGACCTTCCGAAGAAGAAGATAGGACTAAAGTTCGTTAGACCGTTCCGCGTAATCGACATTATCGGCACGCAATTATATCGTCTAGCGTTACTAAACACGACACGAATACACAACGTATTCTATGTCTCCCTTCTAGAGCCGTAGACTAGGCGCGAGAACCCCGAAGAGGTTACGATAATGCTAGTCGCGGATAAAGTAGGAGAGTAGGAAGTTAAAGAGATCCTATAGGCTAAGAAGGTTAAAGGACAGATAATATATCTCGTTAAGTAGAAGGGCTAGCTAGAGGAGTATGCTATATTCGAGCCCTATAGCAATATTAAGAACTACGAAGCTTTAGATATATTTAAGGCGAAGCCTAAGCGTAGTAGGCGCAAACGGTAGCCGAAGACATTACCTAAGAATAAAAAGTAATCGTGCTTAAATAGTTATTAACCTATGTACACGTCGTAACTATAGAGACTTTAAAGGCGCCGCTTTATTACGAGTGCTTACCCTCTTCGAGGAAAACAAAGTCTATCCTATACCTTATAAATCCTTATTATCCTTAGGAGTAGGCGCTATAACGGGTGTAGATACCGCTACTCCCACATTATTAAACGTGCTAACCTTATTATTACGGTCGCTAGCTACGAACCGGCTCTTCTAATCGTATAGCTTACGGTTACTAGCGAGTGCCGCGAGGATACCTTCGAAGTCGCGATATCCTACGGGAATTATCGGAACGACCTAAAATAATAGTTAGCGCGTAGTATACGAAGGGGATACGAGAGACTTACGAGAACGGCTAACTCCGCTAGGACACGTAGAGAATCTACGATGTCGGAGACCTTCTATAAGCCTTCGCCGATAAGTAGAATAGGCTAAGGAGTAGGATTAGTCTTCGCCTATTTTAACTTAAATTGCTAAGCGCTAGAGAGAAACTAATAGAAGACTACGATCTTTTCTATAGCGTCCTCGCGAGTAGCATCGATATTCTCGATAGTAGCTTTATCGTCTAAGTTACGAAGATGTAATAGCGCTATCTCCGTAGCGTCCTAAGCGATACGGCATCCGAGCGGGAGCTCCTTATAGTCCTATTTAGCACTCCTATAGATAGTTAGCAAATATAAGCCGAAGGGATAGCGAAGTACTTACTTGCACCCTTCGTAGCGGATCTTTACTAAGGTATACGAGCAATTATAGTCGACCGCGCGAGAATAGTTGCCGTAGTTACCTTTACTAATATAGCTAGTATAGCGCTAGTAGGGACGAGGAGGACGAACGCTATATAGCACCTTCGGATAAGTAGGCGGCGGAGGACCTTTATACGCCTTACTTAGAAACGTCGTAGCCGGAGGCTCTATAGTCTTACCGTCCTTATTATTATTCTTAATAATAGGAGAAACTTCCGTAGCCTAAGCTTTCGTAGCTCTCTTTCTCGAGCGCGGAGTTTTCGGAGTCTAAGGAGTATTAGCTCCCTTAGTAATAGCAGCTTTCGTCTATAGGCGAGACGAAGTGCGAGACTTCTTAGATAAAGACGTAACAACTTCGTTACCGTCTTCGAAGCTAGCCGTAGCGCGGCCGCGTTTTAGATCGGCTTTCTTAATACTAGAAGATTTCCGAGGAGTTAGAATATTCGCTAACGAACGTTTACTAAAGGACGCGCGCGTACGCGGCGTATCCTCGTTAGGTTCTATTAGAGTAATTAGTATACCTTATAGAAGCTATCTTAAAGGCTCTTACGCTTAGGCCGTACGGGTCGCTATCTCTTTCGAGGCTCCGACGGCTACGCCGACTTATTAGGTAGGACTAAACCTAAGCCGAGGAAGTCGCGCGAGCGTACCTTAGGTTCGCGGGTTACGCTAAATCGGTATGCTATAATCTAATTAGTATAGGCTAGAGATAATTATAGCTATACTTACCTATCGAGTCGTCCGTTAAGGTATCTATAATACGTAGGCTAGGCTACTTAGAAGGCTTCTACTACTAGGACGAGCAGTCCTAAGGGTTATTATACCGCTTAGCTATCGGTATAGCAGTCTTACTGCTTTAATAGCCAGATTAAGCGAGATCTTTCTTAGCTAGAGGAACGGAAACTGCGCGAAACTATTATAGAGGCGGTATAGTTTTATCGAGCTCTAATAAGAGTCGACGTTCGGCCGAGGGAGGATTAGATATACTTATAATATACCGCGTGCGATATGCGAAGTCCAAGCGAGAGTAATGCGAAGGTAGTAGTGTCTAAGAAAGTTAGCTCCGAAAAATAGAGGGTAAATAAGTATAGAAACTTACTATCGCCTAGATACCCTCGATCTACTATATTTATTAATATTGTTATTAACAAGTTAGGAATGTATTAAACGGAAGTAGATGTTATAGAAGTAATGTTTATAGTAGACGGCATAGATATATATACGCTGCCGCCGGGCTAACCGATAAGTTACCGGATATATATACGCGGGCTTATACCGCATAACATACGAAGTAATCGCGAAGTAATTACGAAGTAAGCCTACTAAATCCCCTATAAGCGCGCCGAGGACGACGCTTATAAGGAGAGGAGGCAATTGTAACAGCACCGCTAAGGACTGCTATAAGGATTACTACTAAAGGTAGTAATCCGGGTCGAGTAAAGTTATCCTTCGGTTATATAACTAAGGAGGTAACGAATGCTTAGCGCATGCCTACCGTATATAAGGCGAAGGGCTTGCGCTCGCATATTGAATTCTACAAGAATTAGTCTTACCTTTTATCTAGTAGATATTAGGCGTTCCTTATATTACTATAGACCCTATCGCCTTTATAGTAAACCCCTACCCGTAGTAAGAATATCGACCTACCTTAATCTCTATCTCTATCTACATCTATAACCGTAGCTAGCCGTATACTAGACGTTAGTAGCCTTATACTCTATAATACCGGTTTCGAGATACGCTATATTTAGTCCGGAGTACTACGCGCGGGTCTATAGCTAGCAAACATCGAACTACTATCTAACTATATTACCTTTACGGCGCCGTAAAACGCCCCTCGTTTCGCTAGTATCGACCCTAATTATACTATATACGACCCCGTCTACGGATACTACGATCTCCGAGACTCCGAGAGACTAGCTTCTTCCCCCGAATCCCTAATATACTAGGAGATCTAACTACCTCTAGGCCTATCGCTAGGTTTACTATACGTACTAGCGGTAGCTAGCCTAGTAGTAGCGGCTCTACGACTACCGAAGTACTCGGAGTTCGATTATACAACTTCGTTAATGCCGTTCCTTCTAGTACGGGTAGTAGCGAGTATAGTATACTACTAGGATCTACTAGAAGCGGTAGTTTCGGGGATAGAAGCGGTCGTAGTAGGACGTTCGGCTATACGTACTCTCGCACTATTAGTAGCACTCGGACGTAGTAACTAAGTAGTAACTATAGTAATATAGGGGCTAGCTCTAGCCCCGGCAGCCCTAGTAGAGGCTTCGGTAGCCCTAGTAGAGGCTTCGGTAGGAGCGTGCCTTACTCGGACTCTAGCAATCTACCCTAAGACACCTCGGCGAACTTACTCGCTATCTCTATTACCTCTACGGATATTTAGTTAGTACTAACTAACGACGTCGACCGCATCTACGACAATATGCCTATAGGGCTTAAATATATGCTAGAAGTCTAGTCCCGAGATAGCATAATCTATATAGAGTATCTAAAGCTTATCTACGAGCGGGTAGCGCGTACTAACCCTCGGACCTTTCGGTATAGGAATACATTCGCTAGCGGCATTACCCCGAAATAGAGAGGTTATAACAACTATAGTTAGGGTCTAGACGCCCGCTATAAGCTATATATAATAGTTAGTAAGATATAGGGGTTAGGTAAGTACTAGGATAGTAGTACTACCGTCTTTAACCGTATATATAATATACTCGAAGTCCTCCGCCTACGGGCCGTAAATATAGAGACCGTAAGGGACAAGGCTAAGGCCGATAGGTGTAGTAAGGAGATATATAACAAGCTAGATAAGGAACTCGAGGACTTCCGCGTAGCGTAGTCGAAATACGCTTATAAGATACGTAAGACAATTAATAAGTAGTCCGTTACTAAGAAGACTAAGGGGGCTAACTATCGTAAGGCGTAGGAGGTATAGTTATAGGAGGCCCGCAATAATAACGGCAATATAGATTATACTATGCTTATCTAGCTCGGCTAATAGTTGTTCTATATATACGGCGCTACGAATGTCCTACTACGCGGACTTCTACCTACTAATATAGTAGTAGATAGCGCCGTCGAGATTAGTATACGTAAGTACCTACGTAAGAAGGGTATATAGCGGGCGCGTATCTAGTACTACGGACGCTAGGCTAGGGGTAATAGAGGTAGTAGTAGTAGTGCCGGAGGGAGCGGAGGTAGTAGTAGTAGTACTAGAGGCAGCGGAGGTAGTAGTAGTAGTAGTACTAGAGGTAGCGGAGGTAGTAGTAGTAGTACTAGAGGTAGCGGAAATAGTACTACGGTATTATAGAGGGTAGGTAGTTTATTTCTTCTAAGTTTCGATAGGTAAAACTATCCCCGATAGTAATACCCTCTACCCCGATAGATAGTAAAGGGTTTCGCTAGAGCAACCGAGCGTTGTTTTCTTTAGTTTTAGCCCGCCGTAGCTAAAAAGCGTTGATTTTAAGTAATCTCTAGCCCTAATAGTTATAGAATTTAAGTATTACTGCCTAGTATAGTTCTAGATCGAGTAGTAATACATCCCTATCGTTACTACCCCCTTCCCTAATATTATACGAGGCAAGTAGGTCTACCTCTAGCCCGTTCTAATTATGCCTTAGAGTGTAGACGTCTTCTAGTACTATAGCGACCCTTATATTACGTCGCTCTACGTGTTTAATATTAAAATTGTCGACCCAAGAGCTAATTAAGGAACGTCCGTCTATATATAGATTACGGATACTCGTCTTGTCGGGGGAACTATAACGAGTAAGTCCTAGCAATAGTAGAGCTACGAAACCCCGAAGGAGCTTCTAAACTAGACCCTATATGTTATAGCTAGTGTCCTTATACGAGTGCCCTCTAGAGTTCTTTACTCTAAACTCCTCCTCTAGTAACTCGTACTACTTCGTAGTAGCCTTTGTAGATAGGGCTACCTTAATAAAGATAGTATTAATATTATAGGTAGAGTTCTTACGGGCTTTTATGCCGTTCTAGTACCTCCCGTTCTCTAGCTCTAGCAACTCGTCTATAGTAAGCCCTTTACTATATCGACTAGCTATATTAACGAAACTGTATACGAGGAGGGTATATCGAAGCTCTAGGGTCGATTCGTCGAATTTAGTAGTAGCTATCGGAAGTATAGCATTTCCCTACCGTAGTTAGACTATCTAGCCCCGAAGAATATAATAGCTAGTTGCTCGAGGGACCGCTTAACGTATCTAACGTCTATACGCCGTATAGTCTAGCGTAGTGTTATCTATAACTCGGTAATATACATACGCCTAGTTAACGCTAAAGTTTTAACACTTCTTTTTTTCTCCCTATCGGGGTTAAACTACACTAATATAGGGTCCTTACTACTTAACTGCTAGGCTTCCGGGGCTAGGATCTAGTTATATATCTCTAATAGGATAGATATATATATAGCGGGTTCGAGCTACTCTATAGTAACTCGGACGATGTTAATATCGGTTAACCTAGCTTAGTTGCTACTATATAGACCGACTAGCTTCCGGCGACGTATAGCTAGTATAAACAACTACACGATCCGAGCCTAGTACCCTTAGAGAACGACCGGACGTAGTTTCTAGTACAGTAACTTCTTCTTCGGTAAGTTAGAGACGCTAAACTAGCTAATATTACCCTAAACTAAATGCAAATCGGCTATACTACCTAGTTAGTACGGCTAGAAGAGCTTGCTAATAGTAAAGTAGAGGTTTATAGTAGTGTAGAAGAAGGAAGAGGGACTAATAAGCTATTTATAGCAGTCGAAGGCATAACTTACCTCTCGTAATTCTTACTTAACACTACGTATACGCATAGCGGTTAACTAATTACTATAAACTAGCTACAACCGGTTGCGGAACATAGGATCCTCTATATTAAACTTAAACTTGTTAATCCAGATATCCTTATGCACGGCTATAGTGCCGTTAATAGTTCCTTTATTCTAGAATATTACCCTAATAGGGTAATATTTATACCTTTTCGGGGGAAGTTTGTTAATCCCTAGCTATTTAGTATGCTTATAGACGAAATTATCGCTACTTAAGTGCTTTATATTAATCCTAAACTACGCTATTATTGCCGAATGCATATAAAAGAAGAAGAGCTTACGGGCGTACTTGTCCTTAGGATAGAGGGGAGGTAAGTTAAGGATGCCCTTTATTCTTAATAGTTAGTAAGGGGTAAATATATCCTATATTAAACCGCCTTCGGGGATGTAGTCGCTCTTAATTATTAACGTAGTAGTGAGGTTCCGCATAATATCCCTAGTAGAGATAGAGAAATCCCGTACCTAGTCTACGAAGTTTATATTATTATATATAATATATATGCTTAGAATACGAGTAAGGCGAATAAGTTCTTACTACCGTAGTTAGTATATACGTAAAATGTACTACACGACGCGAACTATATACCTTCTACCTCCTTACGTAATTATAGAGGTCTATGTTAATAGTCGAATAGGTAGATATAAGTCCCTATCCGGCTAAAACGTCTAATGCCCTACGATTAAGGCTACTAAGCGATAGGTAATTACCTATAACACGGGTAAGCTAGTTAGACTTATTACGGTAGCGAGAGTAAAGGAGGTTCGTAGTAGATACGAATATACGCCGATTAAGCTCCCTACGATATTACTCTTTGCTCTTATAAGCGCTATAAGGGTTACGAAGTAAGCTCGACAATAGTTCGTACTATATAGGGGCTAGACTCCGGATTAACGTATATACCTCTAGGAACTTATACGGTTATATATATCGACGTATCTTATCGTCCTTACCTTCTAACTACTCCGACGTAGAATCCCTATCGAGGGAATTACTACCCTCTTACCCTAAAGGCGCTAACCGCTACCCCGACGGTAGTATATACTTATCTATACTCTCTTTAGCATCCTTAATATATAGCCGTACGTATATACTACGACCGCCTTTACTACCTCTTTACCTACGTACTACCTCTCCGTTACGAACCCTTATAGACTCCTCCCTCGGGGTTACCTTCTAGCTACTAAACTTTCTAAGTATAGGGACCCGCCGAATTAGTAGGTCTAGCTCCTTCTTAATAACGCCGCGGCCCTAGAGTGTCCTAAACCGCTAACGAGCGACGCGAATCTTCTTCTTAATCCGTAGGGAGCGCTCTTTAGCCGCCTTACGACTATTCTTTATAATCTATAACTTAACGAAGTTAGGGACTAATAGACGATAATTACGTAGCCGTTAGAGAACGTCGTTACGTTTACCGTCGATATAAGTATAGCGCCCGCGGCGCTACTATAGACTACTAAAGGATTAAAGGGTAGTATTAGGGTTAGGGAGTTCGCTATTAGAGGAAGGTAACTAAAAGGAGTTAGTAGATAAGAAGAGACTAGAGGTATTATTAGGGGTACGATAAGAATAGGAGAAGTCTAAATCGGTATATAACGTAAGTGTATTACTAGTAGAACTACTAGGGTAAGGCGTATTCGGACAACCGGATGTATTTAATATAGTTTTTAGTTGCTTTTAGAGTAAAAAAATGCGTATATATATAGTAGTAGGTATATAAATAGCGTATACGGATTTTTACTATAGGATATTAACTATTAGGGAAGGAAATAGGACTATATAGGTTGCTTACCTAAAAGATAGCGATAACCTTATATAGAGGTATAGAAACTAGCTTAGACCCTCTAGGCACTTTCCTCTTCCTATCGCTACTATTAGCTAAATTTAATGTAGATCCCTTATATATAAATAGACTTGCCCCGAAGGGGCATAAGGTTGCCCCGAAAGGGGCGCTAGCCCCGAAGGGGACTAGTTTGAAAACTCGGCGACAGGCTAGGCCTAACGATTCGAGCCTGAGGCGAGAATCAAAGTGCATAGAGCGGTTCTGATCCACATGAGATAGTGCGTACCAAGGTTGTAAATCTGCACAGTGTCGGAAATCTCTCACACACACCACGCGCACACCTGCAGGTGCTCAGGGACAAAACCATTACGACATTGCACCGCAGATTTACGCTTTGTAAATCCTTGCTGACCCGCCGTCCTCGGAGTGGAGAGTGCGTGATGACTGGACTGGGGAGAAATTCGAGCTAAGGTAGGTAGCGCTCCCGTGGTTGCGCGCATGCATGGCGATGTGATGGATCATGGAGGTGCCGCTGGTTGACGCAGAGTCTGTCAACCGCTTGGAGGTGCTGAGAGCTCTGTGCGAGTAGATTTCGTGGATGTCCTGGGGTGATGCTATCTATGTATGATTCCGGACAACGACTATGTACAGGGACCTCGTCTTCCAGTGGCACACCTTTCTCCTGCCCGGCCCACGACCTTCAAGGTGTGACCTGCACGGCATGTCACCAAGTATCCTTTTCCCATGCTAGGATCTTTCGAAACGCTCTGACGGGCTCTCGGCAAACCTGCAGGACTAGTGCCATCGAAGTGAATGCACCAATCATGGACGGGAACAACATTGGAGTTCCAGATTGGCGTGGATCCTGGTGTGGCTGTCTCTCCCGCTCCCGGCTCCCATGCTGCCGAATCTAAGGACGTGCTTCTTCAAAGCAAGGCTTAGCGGGACGATGCGATGCGTGCGTGTGCCTTCTGCTCTGCCAAACTCATCAGACTCTCCAGTCGACATGAACATCGCCCTCACTCCCTCCTGCGACTCCCTGCTTCTATCACGTCAAGCCGATATCCGATCTTGTCCTCGCGTGTCAAACATCACCTCCGCTCGACCGCTGTCTGTATTTCTTGGGCGCCACCAAGAAACCGCGAGGGGAAATCCGGGCCAGGACACGCACGACCACGGCCCTGGAACTCAACAAATCGACTTCAGCAGCTGACTGAAGACGGTCTTCGTCACTCACGCGTAAAGGCACAGTATCTCCTACTTCAGACGCCCTCCAAAGACCCTGGATCGAGAAACAGCATCGACGCCGATTTTCCCACTCTGCACCTCGTCTTCCTTCTCAGCTGGCTGGCTTCTCGCCCGCATCACGCACGGCCCCGGAACCTAAAGCTTAATTCGACACTAAACGCTAGCATCGAAGAACTTCCGTCACAGCCCAGATTTCGAGATTTGGACCCGATTATTAGGAACAACCACGACATCGAGAAACAACCGCGGGGAATCATCGTCGCAGTCTCGACAGTTCTTCTATCGTGCCAGTTTGCTGGGTGGTCTTACACGGAGTCACCCTTCCCAGCCAATGCGCTAATTTGCGGGACGTCACGAAGAACCCTGCATATCCGAGCGAGGTCGCGCTGCAACCAGACTCATGTCGTATAGAAATGGGTCTGGTTATCGAGGACCGGCCGACCGTTCGCGTTCACCGCCGCGCTTCGCTGACCGGAGACCTTCGGCCGCGAATGGTTTTGATGGCAGACATACTGGACCGCCACCACGAGGTGCAGACGCGCCAAGAGGCCCCAGATCCCAGTTCGACGGACCTCCTCCGCGCGGGCCTCCACCAAGCGCAATCAATACAGGCGGACCCCCTAGAACACTTCGTGATGCGCCGCCTCTAGGAAGTGGTACTGATCGCGCAAGGCCATTTCGCGAGCGAGATTATCCCGACCGACGAGAGAGATCACCACCACCACGCGAGCGCTCTCCTCCGCCGAGGAAATTCAACGAGCCTCGGGACTTTCCTCCTCGCGAGATTGATACAAGACCTGTTAGACGCAATTCTCGTGATGGACCTCTCTCTGCCACATCAGCCTACTCCGACAACCCTCCATTCTCAGCAACGACTTCCAACTTCCGAGGCGGATTCGGGCGAGGTCGAGGCCGTGGTGACTTCGGTGGCCGAGGAGATTTTGGACCTGCTGGTCGCGGTGGACGGCGACCACCACTCGATGACCGACCAGACCTGATCCGTCGCGGTGAGCGTAGTCCGCCACCAAGATTCGGTCGGGATGTGTCACGGGAGGGTCGAGAGCCAGTACCTGATCGAAGAGATGATCGTCGTTTCGACCGTCGCGAAGACGATCGTAGAGGTGACTGGATGGATCGGGAGCGAGATGTTGACCGCACCAGGAGAGATCTTCCTCCGGGACGAGCAGACACTAGACCACTCAGCAATAACGCACCAGGTCCCGCCGCGACATATCAGCCTTCACAGGCGCTACCCATCAATCCTGAAAGATTGGCACTTCTAGAGAGCGCAGGTGCTGACACTTCAATTCGAAGACCATCCGCCTCGCAGCCTTCCCCGACGATGTCCCGCGATGGCCGCCGAGATCCACCCCCGGAAACACCAGCATACCTCAATGGACGCGCTGAAACAACTGCCAACAGATATGGATCTCGCGCATCGTCGCCTTCGATTCACCTGCCACCTTCCGTACCAGCATTCAGCTTTTCCGTTGCCCCTACCGCAGCAAGCAATCAGCCGCAGCAGCCTCCAAAGCCCACGCCTGATGCCAAGCCCGCGCCGCCTGTTGTTGAGCAGCCTGCCGCGCAGGAGCAGAAGCTACCTGGTGAAGACAAGGTAGCACAACAGGTAGCACAACAGGTAGCACCGTCTTCGATTTCGGCAGCACCGTCTTTGATTCCGGCAGCACCGGCGAACGCTCCCACAGCGCCAAAGGCTGCACCGGCTGCACCCAAGGCCTTCCATGCGAGCCCTCCACCTACCGCACCAAAGGCACCTCGTGCGCTCGAGATGGACGCTGTCGTCCCGCCAGCCAACAGACTTCACGGTGTCAGATCATTGGAAACGATTGGCAATCAGAATGTCGTCAACCGCGCCGAAGGCCAGCATTCAGCCTCCGTGACTGTCCCGCCGTCCCCCAATGTCACTCGTCAATCACTACCGCACCTCTCTCACTCCATCTCGCCCAACCCTGCACCAGCATCACGTTTCGGCGATATCGCAGCACCGACTGGTCCCAAAGCTATGCGCATTCCATCAGCTCAGTCTGCGATGTCGCCAAGACAACCTATGGTGACGGTACGCCCAGAAGCGGGAAGCTTTCAAGCTGCGCAAGAACAGGCTGTTCAGCAACGAGCTGCGACGCCGCCTCTATCAGCTCCTTCTGGACCACGGAAGCAATCCTTCAGTGTTTCACCCAAGTTGACGACCGCGGCTATTCCTACAGCGCCCAAAGCTGCTCGAGCTCCAGCTATGATGTCCCGGCCGAATGAACGCAACATGCAGATGCAGGCCCAACAGCGAGTACCTGAGCGATCCGCTCCAACAGCACCCTTTGGCGGTCCAAGAAACCCTCAGTGGGGCCAATTCCAGGGTAACCAATTTCCAGGCAATCGATCTTACGAATGGAGGCGTCCTGGTCTTCCAGCACATGCGGACAAGGCGGGCCCGGTGATCCCATCTAAGCGGGATGCCAACGGTGAGGAAAGGCAGCAACAGCGACCAACAAGCCAATCATCTTTCCACGATGGACGAGGTTCATTCGGTGACATGCAGGGGAGGGCAGAGACCCAGGAGCAGAAGATTTCTCACGGACCGCCAGCTGACCCGTCTTCTCGCGCTCGCGAAGACAAGATGAACGTTGACACGGATCAATCTCAGCGCAAGTCGATCACGGATGGACCTTCTGGATCTGCACGTCAAAACTTCTTCGGGAAGGCTCCTGAAGAGCGGGCGGAGCTCATCGACTCGAGTAGTGAAGATGACGAGCTGGATGAGGAGGAAGATTTAACTCTCTTGGAAGCGAAGCACGCGCGTAAGGAGCGTGAGCTTAGATCACAGATGGTTGACCTCAGTGCTCGCGAGTACCGAGCGACAACACCATTGGAGTCCATCGCCCGTCTAGCCCGACTTTCTACGAAGGATCTGCAGCGACAGGATGAATCCCGCGATGACGAGATGGAAATCGATGAAGGTCAAACAGAGCCTATACGCACGACTGTCCGGCCTACTGCACAGTCCTCCGAAAGTGACGAAGGACCAGAGATCTCGACACCTCATGGAGGCGATGAAGTCGCTGATGTGGCCATCCAAGAGCAGAGCGAGGCCAAGGACGTACGACGCTTGCGAAAACGCAGTCCGGAGGTTGTTCGCCTGCCCTATCTAATCAAGAAGGAAGAGCGACAGCCATTCGAAACGACAGACATCTTCCAAGACAATGTCAAGAGCTTAGCAGATGCGGCGCCCGAAGTCATGGGCGCCATTGAAGTTGAGCTGCAAGAAGAGGAAGAAGTCGAGGAGGAGAAGCTCATGACATTCGAAGAACACTACCGACTCTGGCGAGAGGAGTGCGAGGAGCTGGACCGTGTGAAGGAGGAGCAAGACAAGCATGAACGTCAGCAATCGATGGAACCACTTCCTGAGCTCGACACGTCGATGGGTCCCGTCGTCAATCCGCCCACAGAAGGACGCTTGGAAGGACGACGACTTCACAAGTTCAGCAGCGAGTACGAGATTGAGCAGGTCCTGAAGCAATCCGAAGAGACGGCGAGGATTGAGCAGGAGAAGCTCGACCGGGAGGCGAAGAAAGTACAGGCTGATATGGAAAAGGAGGCCAGATTGCCGGACCAGCAGACCGAAGAAATGGTCGCACGCACTGCTCTGCTCGACTCCAACCGACTGCGAGATCCCGACTCTCTCACGCTGGTATTCTCCTACGAGCCACCGATCGACGACTTCACCGAAGCCGAACAGCAAATATTCATTGCGGCTTTCAAGGATACGCCGAAGAAGTGGGGCGAGATTGCATCCCTCTTGCCGGACCGTACCTACAAGGACTGCATCGCGCATTACTACGCCAACAAGTGGGATGGCAGGTTCAGAGACAATCGCGCCAAGAGATTCAAGGGCAGACGTGGTGGCGGTAGAGGTGGCAAGGGTCGGCCATCAAGAGGCTCAGCTCTCATGGCAGACCTCAACCGTACCGAGGAGGTCGTTGCCTCTAACGAGAACGGACGCCCGAAGAGAGCTGCGGCGCCGACTACATTTGGCGAGAAAGAAGTCGAAGCAAAAGCAGCTCTTGGCGGGCCATCGCCAGCAAAGAAGCTTGGTCCTGGTTCGAGGCAAGATAACGATGCCACTGGCGAGAAGCCGGCCAAGAAGCAGCGAAAGGCTGCTGGTGAGGGTAAACCGGGCCGAAAGGCGAAGACTCAACAGCTCGCAGCTTTGGCTGCTGCGCCGACTATCGCAAAAGAAGAACGAGCCATGACTGCAAGTCTGGAAGAGGCAAGTTTGCTGACCGGATTCCACACCAGTCATCAGCCGATGATGCATCAGCCAGAGGTTCAAGCAATGTATCCCCACGACGGCTATCCGATGCAACCCAATGGTGGCGAGGATCTTGAACGAGGCAGACCGGCTGGTCCCATTCCTAAGCAGAGTGCTAGCAGCTACTGGTCTGTACCGGAACAGACGGACTTCTTCAAGTACATTGCCCACTTCGGCACCGACTTCGCAGCTATCGCCAACCACATGGGCACGAAAACACAGACAATGATTAAGAATCACTATTCGCGCCAGATCGAGGGCGGTAGGTCGGATCTGGAAGACGCCGCCAACAGTGCCAACAGTCGTCGGGAGCGTGGAGAAGATCCCGGCCCTCCTCCTACCCCTACGCCGATCGTCAAGCGCAAGTACGACAATCCCCAGCAATCCTCCAGCACTCCACGTGCAATTGCGCCGCAGAAGGATGCCATGGACATGGACGAGCCAATGCCGCTTTCACAAGCTCCGATGCCGAAGCACAACTCTCCACCGCAATTCCCGCCGAAGCCAAGATACGTGACTTCAGCGCAGGGCACGCCTGTCCCTGCGACACGTGCCATTCCAGGACCCATGCCACCCGCTTCGAATCCTGCGATCCCGCCCATGCAGAATCCTTCACATCCTCGTGGCGGTCTGGGACACCCGCTGGGCTCCCGAATGGGCTTCCTGCCGGACGCTCGTGCTGAGCCGCGACCAAGTATGCAGCCAACTTCTGCATTTCGAATGGCACAGGAGACCAGTTCTGTGCCGTCTCGAAGCCAGCCGCCTCCCGCGCAGCCTGCCCGGACGCTCAGCAATGCGCCCGATCACAATTTCATGCAGGAATTGCACCGCGAGCGGGACAAAGCACTTCGTATGCAAGCACAATACGAGGGAGATGTACGAATGGAAGATCACATCGCTCGACCGGGCGTTCCGCATGCACACGGCTCGCCAGCTAAGCAGCACATCCCGGCACCTGTGGGGGATCGAAAGTCGATGATGGAAGAGCGTGCTCCTACGCCTCCACGGAATGCATTCTTGGGACAGGGCATGGGACGGGTGCCGGCCTTCAGTCCGTCGGGCATGATGCCGATGGCCAATACTCCGCTGTCATCTTTTGGTGGCCGTCCGCATTACCAACCCTCGCCAAAGCCAGAGTATTCTCGTCCTCCGTCTGCGATGACTTCAGCTCCTCCGCATCACCCTTCAAATCCGGTCCCCCCTACTGCGTCGACTGCTGCTCCTGAGCCGCCGAAGCGCTCCAACTTGCTGTCGATCCTCAACTCGGAGCCGGAGGAGACTAAGCCGGTCAAGCGTGAAAGTCTAGGATCTGCGCCAACTCGTGTGGCCTCGCCAGCACCAGGCGCATACCCGCCACGCTCTTCGACTCCACAAGGCATGTCGAACATGATTCCACCGCGACGTGAGACGTTCGGGCAGCCTACCATGCCGCAAGGGCATTTCCATCGTGGATCATTTGGACAGCACGGCTCGACGACTCCAGCGCCGGGTCTCAAGCATGAGCATTCTTCGGGCAACGCTACGCCAATGCAGCAGCCGCCACAGCCTCACAAGCAGGACTGGCAGTCGCGCGTTCTTGGCGGTCAGGGAAGTCAGTCTAGCCCGCCGAATGCTCCGCTTGACAGAGATGGCCGCACGCCGTATTTCCCGCCGCACAGAAGTGCCATGATGAGTTCGATGAACTCTCGTGGTAACCCGTCTCCACCTCCACACGCGATGGGCCATTCGAGAACTTCATCGATGAACGCGCCGCAGAATGCAGCACCAAGAGATCAGCGAGGTGCTATAGGCGGACCACCACCATCCGGTCATCTCCACAACAATCCCTATGGCGCATCCCACCAGCCATCACCCTTCTCTCAAGCTCCTCCCGCCCACAACCGCGCAGTCCACTCCCACAACAGCTCCATCACCGGCGACCCGAACATGATGCCTCGCTATCCCAGTGGACCCGTCAACGACATCAACCGCGAAGACGCCCTTCGCCGCGAGCGCGATGAAGCCGACTATCGTATGCGCTTCGACGCCATTAGTGCTGAACGTCAACGCAACGATCACTTCAACGTTCACCGCCAACAAGAGCAACAGCGGCAACAGGACCAACGCCACCAGGAGCAGGAAATCGAGCATCGCCGGCAACAGCAGCAGCAGATGCAGCAAGTCCAGCAACAACAGCAGGGCGCTTATCCTCGTGGCGGTGGAGCTCCGATGCAGCCCCCTCAGTTCAATTCGCCGTTCTCGCAACATCGACCGGGTCCTCCTCCGCCGCAGCCGCCGCAGCCGCCGCAACATCCGCAGTCGATGGGCGTCAGGGAGCAGGCGATGAGGGATACTGAGGCGCATATGCAGCATGAGGAGAGGAGACGTCAGCAGGAGCAAGCGCAGGGCGAGCAGTATCGGAGGAGACAGCAGGAGGAACAGCAGCAGCAGCAGCAGCAGCAGCAGCAGGGATTGTATAGGCGCGGTACGCCGATTTATGGGTATGGGCAGCCTCCTCCTCCGCCGCCGCCGCCGGCTCGGAGATAGGACAGCTTTTGGCGGTCTGAGTGAGTTGAGGGACTCGGTCTAGCCTGGGGATGAGTGAGGTTGGGTTTGATTGGAAGGAGATGTTGGGATGCTGGAGGTGAGGAGGATGGAGTGGTTGATACCCTGTGGAATCGTTGTAAGCATTGGCAGACTTGACCGATGATTGAACACTACTTTTGCATCTGATCGATGAAGCTATCGATATGTCTCATGCTCGATGCGCTCTTGTACTGGACTGACGCGTGTCGTCGTAGCTCATCTCGCGGTACGTCCACGGTCCCCTGCGTGCTCGGTACAAGGCGCTAACGGGTGCCATAGGCTCAACATCGACCGTATGGGTGCTTCAGAAGGCACTGTTTGCACATGCAGATGACTCACTTGTGTTATGGCTTTGAGCTCAGCGCGGAATCACCTGCACCGCGCTTCCTACGGCCCTTCACTTGCGCGAGCTTTACATCAAATTTGTCACAAGCGCATTGACGCTCTTGCTCTAGCCATCACATAGACACGCTCGCATCGACCTGATCAGAAGCAAGTACCCCTACCACCAAGTGGAGTTTCACATAATCGCATACAAAGGCTGCGATCATGGCCTCTGTTCAATGCAAAACTCGAGGCTATGTGTCACCGTTCTCAACATTCACGTGTGGAAGGAGTACGAGGTGGAGAGGCACATGGTGAACGGCGATTGGCCAATCAAGCTGTGCAAGCGTGGCACCGCCAGCAAACCCCTGGTCCTGCGTGAGTCTCTGTTAGAGGACGAGGTGGGCGAGGAGGGCTCGAAGCGGAACGGCTTGGCCGCGTCGGATGGGGAGGTTTCGAGCGAGCAGCCGTCGGATGACGAGCAGTTGGGCGAGGAGGGATCGGAGGACGAGCAGTCAGAGTACGAGCAGTCGGACGACGATGAGTCCGACGATGAGTAGAAGCACCACGCTCATGAATGCTGCCAGAGAAGCATCAAATTACTCGGACGCAGCAGCGACACGACGATACGACACGACACTTACGACGGTAGAAAGCCCACGACAAGAGTGCAGGGCGATAACATGAAGGCGCAAAAGCGCACTTCGTCTTGAATCGAGAGACATCCTAGAGCATTCGACATCAGCGCCTCATCGGCCAGAAGCGTCTAGCAAGGAGACTTACCCAGAACTCCATCAGCTGCTCATGAGCATTAGCACCAGGCCATCAACCAGCATACCATTACAATGAAATCACAACGATACCTCTCCAGCATCCATGAAAACGTTCTGTCATTCCGTTCGTCTATTCGACTCATAACCAGTCCCAGCATCAATCTCGCCCGTCGTCCTCCTTCCCACGTACCCTGTCCACCACCGTGAGATCAGATGCCGCCCCGAGTGTCTCCTGAATGCCGAGCGTTCGTCGTCAGGGAGCTTGAGCGCTTGCGCTTGTCTCGTCGATCCACTCTGATTCCCACTTCCTCGTTGAGAGCCAGCCTGCCCATCGAAGTCCTCCCTCATCTCCCACTCATCTCCCACCCCTTTTCCCGGATTTGCACCCTTCACTCGAACGCCAAATTTCCCGCGCGCCCACAATCCTCCTCATCAAAAAGTTCGCCACCCCGAACGTGGCCCGTCGCCGCGGAAGTGAAGTGACAGAGACCGAAAAGTGGTATCATAAAATGCAGAACTCCTTCCTCGCAGCGCGCGCGCACAATAAGACATTAGAGTCGCAAACTGGTGGCGGGCCTGTTGATAAGCGCGAGTGGCCGGAAATGTCGCCGCACGCCCAGAAGTCACGTCGGCCCCCCAAAACCTCCCAAAAAGTGCAGCCAATGGAATAGAAGGCGACAAAAAGTCACGCGCCTCCTATGTGACTCAATGTCCGCCTCCCTTTCTGAATCTCAACAGCTCGCTGAGACTCGCGAGCGAGCAGCCGTGCTGCAAGAAGTCATGTCGTCCCAGCTCCTCCGCCGTAGCACGCGACTTGACATCCACGCACAGACACACGGACAAGAAAGCCTTCAACTCCTTGCTCAACTTCTCCGGCTTCTTCAGTCTCGGCGTGCCGTTCGTCGCGATCAAGTACAGCGCCTTCAGCGGCTCCTCGTTCAGGTACGGTGGTTCGGACTCGATCATCTCGATGGCCATGATTCCGAGGGACCAGATGTCGACTTTGCTGCCGTATTCTTTCTGCTTGACGACTTCGGGCGCCATCCAGTAGGGTGTGCCGACCATGGTGGCGCGTTTGGAGCGTTGCTCGGTGAGTTTGGCGCAGAAGCCGAAGTCGGTGATTTTGACATTGCCGCGGGACGAGAGGAGGACGTTGTCGGACTTGATGTCGCGATGGATGATGTTCTGGGCGTGGAGGTGAATGAGGCCTTTGCAGGTCTGCGACGATGTGTTAGCTTGCGACGGAATAGCAGTAAACGACAAGACTCACCTCGTAGCAGATAGTAGCGATCTGATCCTCGGAGATGGAGGCGTTGTTGTCGATGACATCCGTCAGCGCACCGCCCTCCATGAACTCCATGACGACCCACAACTCGAAAGTCTCCTCCTGGAGGAACGCATCCAAGAAGTTGACGATATTGTCGTGTCGGCTCTCCTTCATGACAATGATTTCATTCACGATCAATTCCTTCCTCGGCTGCGATCGGAGATCCATCTGCTTGATGGCAACTTGTGCTCGAGGTCCGTACATCTTGATCAAATCCTTCGCAGTCTGGCTGGGAGCACTCTCACGAATGCGAGCGACGTAGACGGATCCTGACGCACCCTGTCCAATCTTCTTCTGCTTATTATAGCTCTCAAGAGGATTGGAGAGGGTCACAACGGAGCGGAGGCGGTCCATCACCTGCGCATCGGACATGGCGCTCATGCGGACCTCCTTTTGCTTCTCGTTGGGATCCTTCTTCGTGAGCGCCATTTCAGCCTGCTTGATGGCTGCATCTTTTGGTGCACCGGTCGGAGCCTTGGTCGCGACATTCAGTGGCTTCACCTGACCTTGGCTGGGCGATGCGCCGTGTGCAGGACCGGCATTTTGTGGCTTCTGGTCTTCTCTTCTCGGCTGAGACTGACCTGGAGGCTGCTTCACAGCATACGGCGAGGAGCCATTTGCCCCCGGCTTCTTTGATGGCGATGTAGTCGAGCCATTTGAAGAACCCGGAGGGGCTGGAGCAGGACGTTGCGCTTGTAAGCCCCGAATGGGGATCGAAGTGCCAGGTTGCCCGCTCTTGCTCGTAGACGGCGCAGGCGGTGCTGGCCGAGATGCGTTATACCTCGAACTTGGACTGGCGTCCCTCGCTGTAGAGTCACCGACAAAACCACCACCAATCTCCTGTTGGGCGAGAGGCAATTTGGACTTGGGGATGGAGTCATTGTACTCCCGATCCTCCTGTTCCTGGCGCCTTCTGCGTTCATCCTCGTGTATTTGCTCCGACTCTTCACGCCGTCTGCTCTCCTCTTGTCTCTTGCGACGCTCTTCCTCGGCCTGTAGCGAGGACTTCTGGCCACCATATCTGTCGGTAGAATGGTCTCGTCCGTGCGCGCTGCCGGGTGCGCTTGCAGGTGTCTTGTAGCTCTCTTGACGGTTGAAAGGTGGCTGCGGCCGTGGCGGAGCGACGCTGTGTCCCGTGGAGTAGCCCAGTTGCTTTTCTCTATTGTTATCGCCGCCGGGGGTTTGCGGGAACATTTTCGGGTCGTCTTGTCGCGTGGCGAGCTTGTCTGTGTAGAACTGAAGCACCTCCATGACAGCCTGCGGATTCTTGGCCATGTCGTCTTTGGTCAGAGCAGAACCCTTGAGGAGGCGCTCCCACTCTACCGGCAGACCGACGAAGCCTCCTGTCACCGGATCGAAGCCGACGTGGACGCGATGCGAGAATCCCGTGGGATGCGAAACGCCGCCCATGCTGGGACACCGGTCGTATATGCTGTCCATCCAGTTGTAAACGTCATTGTCGGTGTCGAATTTCAGTAGCCAAATCTTGTTTCCTTCCCGAGTGAGCTCCAAGCTGAAGGGGTGATTGTCCGAGCGGGTGATATTAGAGACGTCGCGAAGTAGGATTGTGGCCGTAGTCTTGCTGCTTGTATGCGACTTGAGGAAGTCCAGCTGTTTTTCGCGCAAGACGAGGAAGCGATCGTTCCAGAATGCCTTCATGAATCCACCTCCCTCCTCTTTGACCTTTGCCCAGCCATCTTTGACGACTGTAAACTCTCCGTTGGAGGTCTCTGCGCGACCGAGCGTCGGGGTGGATGAGTTGATAGAGTTTCCCGAGCCATTGTTCAGGTTGCTGAGATTGGTGGTGTTGTAGATCTGAGGCGTCAGTGCGACTTTTGTGCGATCGGTCGGCGGGCGAGGTGCTGGGCCTGGATTCATGAACTGATCCGGTCGGTAGATTCTACCCTAGAGTCAATATGTCTTCGTCTTCACGAGTATAGTCACTGCTTGCTGCTGCTGCTGCCGCGACCGCGCCGCCTCGCCTCTCACTCCGCATGCCATGAAAGAACGAGAAAACACTGCACTTACGAGTTTGGTTGCGCCATTTTGCCAGCTACTGTCGCAATGATCTCAAGCGGCGGCTACGCCAGACGCTGGCGCTTGCTGAGCGATGTGCTGTATGTTTCGGTGTCGTCGTCCTCGTCGTGGTATGGATCCGGCAGTGTTGTCTGGCGCGTGAAGAAGCAATATCGATGTTGTGAAGCGAGGCGAGCGTGGCG
The DNA here is from genome assembly GCA_026122155.1 of Zymoseptoria crescenta. Lineage (NCBI taxonomy): Eukaryota > Fungi > Ascomycota > Dothideomycetes > Mycosphaerellales > Mycosphaerellaceae > Zymoseptoria > Zymoseptoria crescenta. Next base: position 55,681 of record JALRMM010000158.1, on the reverse strand, counting down.
CGAAGGATGCCGGGGTGTTGCTGTTCTGCCGCTTCACGGTTCCAGGATGTGTTGGTTCTCGAGAAGCGTGGGCACTGGAGGTGTAGAGAGGGAGGGGTGCGGTGCAAGGGTTGTGGTCGGTCGGCGTCTGCCCACTCAGTCGGAGCTCCCAGGGTCCTTTGTGGTTTGGTGGAGGACAAGCGACCGACAATGGGCGCGGCGGAACTTGGCCGATTGTAGTGTGACTGGACTGGCTTGTTCTACAACAATACTGTGCCTGATGAGAGGATGGGTGAGAGTAGAATCAGGGAGGTCTATTAGGACTACCACCACAAGACAAGACAAGACCACTTGCAAAGTCACACACGCATGTTTCGCCGACTGAGGTGTTTCATTAACCAGCGGTAGTTCTAGCGCCCGCAAGCGGAACCCCTTTCCTCAGTTTTCTCGCCTCCCATTCACCATTCCGCAGTCGTCAATCACACGCCCAATGAAGTGCCCTCGTCGAGACATTCACCTCGCACTGGACCTCATATCCGTGTCATGTGTCCGTCGACCAGCTGCATCTCCCCGAATCACCGCGATCCCGTCTCCTTCTTCACAGCTGACGATCCTGCGGAAAAGCCACGGTGAAGTCATATCGGACTGCCTGACTCAGGTCCACGGCTACGAGGCTCGACCCAAAACGAATCGAGACTGGCTGCGAGGCGGAATGCGTTGATAAAGACCAGCAGTTCCCCGTTCCCCGTTCATCGAGCTCTTCGATGAGAGTTAGGATGTGCCTCCATAGCAGGCGGACACCCGCGAGCGTGGCACCCCCGCTCTTTCATCAAGATTCCCGTTCGAATCACGATGGTCAATCTTGGGCACTTTCTTGGGACGGCCTTGGTTTATGTTCCGAGGTCTGGGCCAGGGTCTCGAGAGTCAAGTCGACGTCGACACTCGTCTGCGCGTGTCTGTATTACTGCCCGATATCAAGACTGCGATCGCGTATTCCAGGAACTTCGCCGGTGCTGGTGAAAAAGTCCTCGACGGAGAAGACCCACCGGGACGATCTTCATCTGATTACCGGCGGCATCGGGCAAGAATCCGATTCAGGGTCGACCGCTCCTTTTCGTAAAGTCAACATCATGGTAGTTCTAGTGAGTATCAAACCATCTCTCCGGACTCTTATCGTCCTCGTGAACGTACGCAGAGACTCTGCAGAAATCGACGCTGGCAGACACACTTTTGTACGGTACGTAATCCATCTTGTTGTCTCTTATTGTTGACAGAGGGAGAGCTTTATTCGGTGCAAGACTTGTGACGACCGGCTGCGGGAAAGACATTGCGGATCCGAAGAGAAGAATATGGGCATCGGTACGCGGAATGTCAGATGGTGATCGAGCGGTGGCCGCTTGCGGTGTGCTTATGTTGATGGACAGCAGTCTCGGACGAAGCATGTGAAGCTCTCAGGTCATCATGCGAGACACTGCATAGTGCAGGCACTCAGCATGCAAGCTGTAAGGGAAGGAATTCGAATCAATTAAAGGAGCTAGGATTTGAAGTGAAGTGAATTCCAATAACAACGAACCGGTGAACGACAACAGGCTGAATCATCTGAAACACCTTCGCCGTTTGCTTTTCACTTCTTTTCGGTCTTCCACTATTAAAACCAGACTCGCTTCTCTTCCAATTCTCATCCAAAACAATCCACACCGTCCGACCCAAACAGGCACTTGAAGCATTTCGCCTTCAACTGTATCTCAACCCGCAACCTACCTACATCCGTATCTCAAAAAGTCCAAGCCAACCACGCAACCATGCCCGCCTGGACCGACGCCACCGACCGGGAGATGTTCCTCAACATCATCACCATCCTCGCCCCGAGCGTGTCCAAGGCCAACTGCGACACCGTGGCCGACATGATGACCGAGAAGGGCTTCACCGGCGAAGCGGTTCGGTACGTGATGTCTTCTTCTTCCTCTTCTCCTCCCGAGCGACTCACTGACTTGTGCGCTATAGTCAACGTCTCAAGAAAGTCCGCAAGCAGGCTGCCGATGCCGCTGCTGGCACGACCACCACCGCTTCCGGTGATGCCAACACCGCCTCTGCCAACGGCGACGACGGCATGCCCAAGACGCCCGCTAAAGCAAAGAAGACACCCCAGAAGAAAGCGGCTGGCGAGGGCAAGACCTCGGGCAGTAAGCGCAAGGCTAAAGCCGCTTCTGCGCCAGCGGAGGATCACGATGACGAGGAGGCCTCGCCCAGCAAGAAAGTCAAGGCGGAGAAGGCTGAGGACGAGGACTGAGACTCGAGAGTCTGCAACTCACCGCCTTCACCTGACAAACGACCAATAGGCTGGGTTCTGATTCATCACCACGAGGAAATGTTTGCTCTTGCGGTCGGCATGTGATTTGCATTCTGCGAACGAGGGTTTGAGGCTGTGCTTTGGCCTGGAGAAAACTTGCATCGACTGGGATGAATTGTGAGGCTCTTGAATGGCTTGTTCGAAACGAAGACAGCACAGAAAGCAAGCAGATCAAAGGAAGCGGCTTACGTGGAACACCCTTGCCCTCGCACCATCTCAGTTCATCCAGCGTCTCGTGTCATCCGTAACCGTGATGAAATGATCTCCTGCTGCATTCCAGCTGCATCGCCTAAGCTCTTTTCGCCTTCCCAACCCCCTTCAACGTCCTGCTCAACCTCAAGAACATGTCTCCACCCATGAACACCGCTATGCAACCACGCAAAGGTCAGCCAATATTCCAAGGCGTCACCACTCCTCAGAACTTCAAGGGAGGACTCACCTAGCAAGAAGTACGGCCCATACAACTTCATCAGGTTGACCTTCTGATCGGCACCAACATCCTCCGACCCATACATCTCAGCCAGACAAGTCGCCGTCGACACAGCAGTCTCAAGGGCAAAAACCAGGAGATGCAGAGGAACAAGAGGGTCATCGTGGACAAGAGCAGGAATCATCCACAGTGACAGCGGAATGTGATAGAACATTTCAATGAGCAAGTAGAGGTTGAACCATGTTGGAGGGCGGATGAAGAAGGGATCGTTGTACTGCCGTCGGAAGAAGAATCTGCGTCAGCTTTTATGATGGGTACTAGGTAAGAATGGCACTACTGGTGTTGACTTACCGTCGCAATGTACGTGCGTCGTAGGTCGCTCAGGACGGTGGGCTTGTAGGCATCGGGGTAGAAGGGCACCAGGTCGACGCATAAGATCGTGGGAATGTGGATTATGAAGAAGGCGAGGTAAGCGAGGTCGCGCTTGCGGGAGAAGATCGAGGCGGGCATCGGTGCAGATGAATATTGTTCTGGGACCAGATTGTTTGTCTGTAGTTGGGAAATGTCGATTGATTCGTTGTGAAGATGTTGGCGATGAAGCCGAATGAGGTTAAAGGAGAACGTTGGTGGTCCGATCTTCCAACATAGAAGGCTTGGCATCATGACAGGTCTGAAATAAAATCACCTGTATTGGAAACAAGTAGGCTCGGATTACAAGCGGAGAGCGGAATGGAATCTGGACGTCAACGCATGCGTTGCAAAGACCGTAGTAGAATATCGTATGATTGACCCTTCTTAACGCCAATTGGCATCCTAGACCTGCAAAGCCATACAGTCGACTGAATGAAACACGAAAACATGTGTATCTAGTGCACCTGATCAACCGTCAACATCCATCATCTCCGAGTCTTCAACCTCAGTATACTCCTCTCCATCCGCCTCTTCGATCCTCGTGCCCTCCGTATCTGGAATCCCGGTCGTGAATCCAAATCCTGTCGTATTCGCCATGGTCATCGTCGCGCCTCCGATGGTAGTGTCCCTCATCTCCCTTTGCAACTGCTCATCGACATCGACCTGCGAGGTGTCGTCCTCATCTTCCGCTTCAGTCGCTGCAACGGTTACAGTCGTGGCATCGCCAACCTCTGTCACATCCTCCTCGTCTTCTCCGCTGCTTAGTGCCACCATCGTCTCTTCAGCACCCCCACCGCCCCTTTCGGCGGTCATTACGTCGCCAATGAGTTTCAACCACCCGTTCTGCAGCTTCGTAAGCACATTCCTACTCACCGCATCAGGTGCGACTTTCCCGTCCACCGCCTCGGTCGCCAACTCCAGCAACGTCTTGAGCATCTCCGAATCACACGCGCCAGGCGGGAAGTACAGCCGTCCCAACATTGCGAACAGAACTTTACGCTCTTCCTTCGTCACGTTGGTCGTGACGAGACGTTCAAGAATGGACTCCGCAAGGGTGTAGTGCGTTCGACTGCCAGCGCCAACCGTGCCTTCTGAGATCTGACCGTTGGCGCCGAGAATCTTGCGTGGATCTGTCCAGTCGCACAGCATACTCCCCACAACCCCGACTTTCACCATGCCATCCGCGCCATCGCCTTCCGCTTCGACCTCCGCATCGTCCATCAACGCTTCCCTCAGCGTAACGCATTTGGCCACGACAGCAGTCGCGATCTCTGCCATTCGCTCGGCATTCTCTACGCGGGAATGGCAATAGACCGGTAAGAAGTAAGCGAGTGTCTGCCTCAAGTGCGGGTTGGCAGCCGATTCAGCGTCGAAGTAAGCGAGGACAAGTTGCTTCAGCAGATCCGAGTCTGTGAGGAGGTGAGAGAGAAAGGTTTTGCTGAGGGCCAAGGCGCCGGTAGAGGAGACGGAGGCGTTGGGAGACTTGAGGGATTTGGTATAGGCTTTTAGTACCGGACGGAGGTGGGGCGAGTCTTCGGAAGGAGTCGCGGGTGAAGGTTTGAGGAGCGTCGGGTGGGTGACGAGGATGTCGGTTATGATTTGGAGGCAGATTGTTTGCAGCGCCGGGTGGCCTTTGGCAAAACAATGAATAAATAGGGTAAGATTCTCGTCGGCGAGGTTCTGTTGGAGTCATTAGCACCGCGTTTACAAAGACTAAAGAGAGCACTGACCTTTCCGAGCAGACAGCACAGACCCAAGCACATCAAGCCACGCTCACGAATGGGCGCCTCCTGACTGCGAACAGCCGGGACGACCAAGTTGTTCAGCATAGTGACCAGATGCACATTCTCCTCCAGATCGCACTGGACGTTCTGCAGCATGCACAGCGCGATGTGAAGACACTTCATGTTGACCATGATTTCCCGCACGGCTTTCTCGTTCTCAGCTTCAGGATTTGAGTCACCCTTAGCAGCCTTCTTTGCCTTCTTCTGCTCGACCACAATAGTATCGTCGTCTTCACCGTCAAAGTTGGACGTGGCAGAGTGGAAGCTCTCACTGGTACTGTCCGCATCATCGCCTTCGCCCATGATAGTATCATGAACTTCTGCAATAGCTTCAAGGACAACACCGCAGAATTCCCGCTCGCCCTTGGCATCTTCGCCGCAGACGAGCCGCAGGACTTCCACCACCAGTCTCGTCACCTCTTCTGGTAGATCGGGCAAGGCGAGAGACTCGCGCATCAGGCCGAACATCTTGCGCCGGCCAACCTCATCGCTATAGTCGAACGTGATGGCTGTGTGCAGCATTTGCTCAACCACGAACTCCCGGTGCGCGAGCTCCTCATCGTCCAGATCTTCCTCCTCAGCGAATGTGTCGATAGTGGTTTCGATCAGACGCTTGATTTCTCGCTCAAGTAGGAAGCCAAATTTGGTGACTTCAGGGAGCTTTTCCTCGACCATACTCTCCAGAGAGAGTGGTCCAGTGTAGCCCCCAGTCTTGCCTTCTGAGCGGCAATAATCATTGAACGTGCGTGCCACGAACGCAAGTTCGGGCGAAAGGTCTTCCCAAAAGCTCTCGGGGAAAGAGACGTACTCAAGGTAGTCAGGCCGTCCGTGCCAGAATTCTTTCATCGCAATCAGAGCAATGCCGCCCTCGGTACCACTGTTGACCACATCGATACGTTCCAGAAGCTCCAACAGTGCGTCCAACGAAGGTGGAGCCGCCTGATCGGCAGGCTTCGGGGCCTCGCCGTCTTCTTGCTCCGCGGCTTGAGCTGCTGGAAGCGCCGCGCAGTCCTCAATCCAGCGGTCGCGGAACAGCTTTGCGGTCGCATCCCGCACTTTGTCGTCACGGTCTCGGAGCCCCCAGCGAAGGAGCTTTTCTCTGTGTGTCAAGCTGAGATGACGAAAGTCGCCCAAGGCAGGAAGCAGACGAGCGTACAGCGCTCTTCTTGTTGTCGCATCTGCATCTCGAGCGCGTTCGAGAAGATACGGTAGGACTTCCTTCGTAAGAGGCAAGTTCAAGAGCAGATTTCGTCGGACTTCAGCAGATGGGTCGTTCTGCAGCACACTCAACAGCTTGCCTAGAACGCCCGCAGCCGCGTCATCCTCTGAATCCGAGTCGTCCTTCTCTTCGTTATCCTCGACCTCCGCAGCCAATCTTCCTAATCCATATACAGCCTGGAGCCTGACAGTCGCCTCTTTATCGTGGATCCTCTTCAACAACGCCAATCTCAACTGGTGGAATAGTCCATCATCCAAGGTATCCAGACTGTTGATGATGTGGCTTGTGATTTGCGTCGTGCGATACCGGATCGCCCTGTCCTTCGCCTGCAAAAGTGGCAATAACGTCGTCAGGATGTGTGTCGTCAACCGGCTGGTGGGAGTCTCCGGTAGTACTGTGTCGTCCGGATCTCCTTGGTTCACAATTTCATTGTCCTTTCCGCTTGCAACGTTGAGAAATGTGCCCAAGAATCGCACTGCGCGATCCCCAACTCCTTCCGCCTTCTTCACCGGTAGAATTCGCAACACGCATCGCACCACTTCACGATTGAAGTCTTCCTCGTCAAAGTCTTCCGTCTGCTTACTCTTCTTGCTGCTGACCGGCTCATAACAGCATGTCTCCTGGATTTTGCGGAGTGATATGATGGCCTTGCGATGTGCAGCTGTAGATCTCTGCGCATCGGCGAATGTAATGCAGATTGCGCGTCGCAAGGAAGTCGACTCGCCTTCGTCTGGAATTGATGGTGTCGGTGAAGCAGTTCGAGTCGTCATTCGACTTGTGCGCGCCGTCGCGCCGCTTGCGACTCGTCCAGGCATGGTTGTAGAGTCCGCTGGTGGTGGTCAGTACGTTGTTGTCGTCAAGATGGAAGAGTGTTTACGTCCGGGTTTGTCATTGTTTTGATAGAATGCGGGGACCGGAGTGAAGTCCGGTTAGCTTCCTCTGTCCACGACCTCATGCTGCATTGGTGACGATCTTTGAAACATTCACACTCAATAATGGCCGCCTCTCTCTTCGCCCGCTCCACCCTCCGCGCGGCAACACGATCTTCTGCCATTTCCAAGCAACTCCGCTCCGCTTCCACAATCAACGCTGACGCCGTCAATGCAATGAATCCTTACGGCCTGGGCATATCGAAGGCACAAGGCGTAGCAGAGAATGGACTTGTCTCTGGTACAATTCAGCTCACCATCTCTCGCATTCCACCAACTGACACGCCCCAGCAATCGGAAACACTCCCCTCATCAAGCTAAAATCCCTCTCCGCGAAAACGAAATGCAACATCCTCGGCAAGGCTGAATTCCAAAACCCCGGTGGCAGCGTCAAAGACCGCGCCGCCCTCTTCCTGGTTCAAGAGGCTGAAAGAAAAGGGCAACTTAAGCCAGGCGGCACTGTCGTAGAAGGGACAGCCGGCAATACAGGCATTGGTCTCGCCCACGTCTGTCGCAGCAAAGGCTACAAGCTAGTGATATACATGCCGAATACACAATCGCAGGGAAAAATCGACCTACTTCGCCTCCTCGGAGCGGAGGTCTACCCAGTGCCCGCGGTCGCCTTCGATAACCCAGAGAACTACAACCACCAAGCCAAGCGCCATGCCGACCGTCTCGAGAACGCCATATGGACAAACCAATTCGACAACACTGCCAACCGCCAAGCACATATTGAGACCACTGGGCCAGAGATCTGGGCGCAGACAGGAGGGAAACTGGACGCTTTCACCTGCGCTTCTGGAACTGCGGGCACAATTGCGGGCTGCACACGCTACCTCAAGACCGTATCTGAAGGCAGGGTAAAGTGCTACGTTGCTGATCCTCCTGGCTCTGTGATCTACACCTACGTTTCCTCAGGCGGGAAACTTGTCGATCGATCCGGCTCTTCCATCACTGAGGGAATTGGTCAGGGCAGAGTAACCGACAACTTCGCCCCGGACATTGACCTTCTCGACGGTGCGCTACACATTCCGGACGAGAAGAGCATAGAAATGGTATACCGATGCTTAGACGAGGAAGGCTTATACCTGGGAGCGAGTTCCTGCTTGAACGTGGCTGCTGCGAGAGATCTTGCGGAAAAGTTGGGGCCGGGACATACCATTGTGACGATACTCTGTGATGGAGCGTACAGATATGCAGAAAGGCTGTTCAGTCGGAAGTGGCTGACCGAGAAGAAACTGTTGGGAGCGGTACCGGAGCATTTGCACAAGTATATTGTATTAGAGTAAGAATGTAGGGGGCGAAGGGAAGATGCAGTGCATACGGAGCATGAGGTTATCCCAGAACAATTGGCACTTCAATTCGGCTATGTATGGGGACAGGTACCAGGGCCGCGCAAAGGCTACCGCAATCGAACAGGTATCGCACAGCAATCATCGTTCGGACGTCCTGGAGGAACATATATCCTCCACCATCGACATCGTTTCCGTGTTGGAACGTTTACGAGGGATTTAACGATCCAGCTTCGGCGGCCCTCTCACCCACCGCTGCCGCCGTCCGTAGAACTATTCGCCAACCTCGATCACCAATCCCGTTTACAAGCACCGACACCGGCTTTTGGGCATCCACTTCCTCCAATACGGAACCTCAATCGAAATCTCTTTGCTGCATTCTTTACCTCGAACAGCCACTGAACCACGAAAGACTTTTCGCACTGCAGCGGTATTCTTCATATTTAAAGTCGAAGTAAGCTCTAAGTTGACCTTCACTGCCCAAATCCTCAAGGGTATAATCTGTTCTCCATATCCCAGTCTGCTGTGCCGTCCAGTGACTCTCCAAAACGCCTTTGCAAAATGCGGCCCGTAGCTCGATCTCAATCACCTGATAGCGCCCTCCTTAGCTCGTTCACAATCACCTGATAGCCGCTTTTCTGACCTCCCTCTCTCTCCCACCTTTCTCTCTCCTTCTCTCCCTACCTCCCTTTTCGCTCTTCTCGCCGATCAGCACCGCCTTGATCTTGACGTAAACTCCATCCACCATTCCGAGCATACTCCTCGCAATGTCCCAAGCCATATTCACTGGCCACTTGATCATGTCTCCCACCCAGCCCGTGATACCTCTCGACCGCGAATGCTCCGCGGCCACAGCTGCCAAGCTCAGAGCATCCTGAAGTCGGGTTTCAAGCGAATGCAGTCGCTGATCCAGCGTTATCGCGAGGGTAGCAGAACGCTTCTCATACCGTCGCACAGCGCGTTCGAGGCCCTCGAGGCGGGGCTCGTAGCGTTTCCGTAGGTCGGACGAGAGGTCGGACAGCTCGGCTTTTTGCGCGACGGAGGCGGTGGATGGAGAGAGAGTCTGATCGGAGACTTTGGTTTCCAGAGCGGCCAGGCGGGAGTTGAGAGTTGCTACTGAGGATCCGGTGGAGTTGTCCCTACTGGGTGAATCCCCAGAGACAGTGCGGTGCAGGTGCAAGGTGCGGTTTGTGACTAGCCGTACGACTTGTCGACAGGGACGGATTTCGGCCGCGAGGAGGAAGATGGTCAGGTTGTAATCTGATACCAGACCGGTGGAGGGACGAGAGAGCTGTGCGCGGATGACGTGTAGAAGGTAAGCGGCTAGTACCGGGAAGATGAAAGTTGCAAGGAGGGCAAGGATTTCTTGTCTGCGCAGTGAAGCAGCGGCTTCTGCTTTCTCCGCAGAGAGGGAGGGCGACTCTCTGTGCGATGCGGGCTCTTTTGGAGAGTCTCCTGTCGAGGATGCAGATTCTACGGCTGTCTCTGCCTCTTCCAGGTCAGACAGACCGCCGTAGTCTTCTAGTACTGGTTCCACATCTTGACGCTTTGCTTGTGCCGAGAAGTACCAGTCCCATGGCAATTTGATACTCCAGTTCAGGAAGATGGCAGCCAGGCCGAGAAGGAGAAAGTCTGTAGCGAACGTGGAGCCATCCTTGAAGAATAGACCCGCTATCGGTGGCAGTATCGCGAATGCAAGCGGGGAGTTGTGCCAATGTGTCTCTTCGTTATCCGCCTGATTTGTCCTCCTTGCTGCATTCGTCCTTGGGTTGATCAAATCATTCACGTCTTCCAAACTTGAGTATGATATCAGGGAGGATCTTCGGCGTAATGAGGGCGAAGGCGGGGGTCGCGGGGAGGGTGACGCCAGTCGGTCGGTGGAGAAGCGTTTCCGAATCACATTGGCGGGCGAGTTGTTGGATGCGGCGGTGCGAGTTGCTGCTGAAGGTCGCGGTGGGAGTTTTGGTTCCAAGTTGGCGGGTGGAGTGGAAACAGGCGAGGCCATGGTGGTGGGTCAGTACGCTGCACGGTGTGTACTAGGATGTCGTGTCGTGGGCGTCAGCAGTCATCAGTCACCAGGAAACACCTTTGTAGACAGCAGATTCGAGGCATGAAAGATCTGGCTGTGGAAGACGACAAGCGGTGTGTCACGAATTGGTGGATGTGCTCCGTTGTGTTGTCTACCATCGTCACTGCCAGACGATCGTCATCGTTCGCATCAAAACTCCCGAGCCGAGTGACAACAACGATCAGGACAAGGACAGCTCACGGTTCACTATTCCTGTCGAACAAACTCTTCTTTCACATGCAAACTGCACTTACTCATGCGACTGTACCTTCTGCTGTAGATTGACCTGCAGATATTCCAGGTACTGCACGATAAGACGTGATACGACGATTCCGATTGGGTCAATGCATGCGAACCATTGTCGCCTTGCAGGTCCGGGGTTGAGTTGAAGTTGAAGACCTTGGACGGTGAAAGCGTCGCACAATCTCGTTGTGATACAATTTTCGCATCAGGATATATAATGTCGTAATCCTCGTCAAATGCTCATGCCCGATACATCATGCCGGTGGCGCTCATCAATCACTGCCCAGGCGGCGTCCAGCACCTCTGCTATTCCATGCCGAGCCGCTGGCAAAACCACGACTTGCCTGTCCTGCCGCTTGTGACCCAGCTCCACGGCCGCCAAATGCAGTGCCATACGCACGTGGCTGCGCACCGTTGTTCGGAGGAGTGAACCATTTCTGGACGATCGGCGGAGGCTGAATCCACTGCTGTCCTCCGCCCTGAGTGGGCCAGATCTTGTCGAAAAACTCGTAGGCATGACCGGCGAGAATTCCGGTGGCTTGGATCATCGTCATGAAAGGACCCGCCATGAGGAAGGTGACCACGAGAGATGCATACGGGACGTATTTCGCACGCATCTGCACAATGAAGAATCCAACTGTCCGGTTTGGGTCTTCTTGCGAAAAGGTGTACGTGAGCGCCATGCTGAGTGCGTGGAGCAACGCGTAGCCGCCTAGATACATTCCTCCTGTGAGCTGCATGGGCGTTAGCAATTTGCCCAGTGAGATATTGTGAAGATGCAAGATCGACAACGAGATATGTAGGGTTCAATAACCACCGTCATACCACAAGATCAAGGTAGACAGTTCTCTCAATCGAAATCCCACCGTGCCCACACTCCACAAACGCCCTATTTTATTTTGCGAATGACGGACGCCGCACAGTGCAGGGGTAATCTTCCTCAATTCCAGGAACCGTGACAGCTTCATTTGGGCTGGCCGGGCAGATATATCGAGGTTATGTGCAGGGGAGGGTTGAAGGAAATGCAAGAGCAGAGGGAGGCGCAAAAGCAGGCTTGGGCTTACCAGGATGATGACCGATACAAACATCAGGTAGAAGGCGTATGCGCCAGGGCGACTGAACCGAGGCGAGCCTGTCTCAAGCTGGGAGCTGTAGTGATACAGGAAGAACGGATCCATGATCAAGCCTAGTTGAGGTCCGGTGATGAGGAAGGTCGTCACAAGGCGCCATACTTCCGGAATTTGGCGAAGGGTGAAGACGTAGTCGCTGAGGAAGAACATCCTCACGAGATTATAGAATCCGAGATGTCCGGGCACAGAGATGAGTACGGTCGCCGCTGTGAGGGTTCTGTTTAGTACCAGATCAGAAGCTGTTCATGTGAATGTTGAAGTGCAAGTACACACCTCGAGATCGGCGGTGCCGCCCAGAAGGCGTCTTGGAAAGACATGATGAGGAAGTCTCTCTTGATGCCTCACTGACAGTGCCACTGGGCTGGAAGTCGCTGTAATGGAGATGGTTGACAACGGGGAGAGAAAGCAATTGAAACGTCGGCAAGAACTTGGTTGGGTCTACGCACAGGCTAGTTCTAATTCGGAACCACCGCGCCAAGCATGAGAAATGGAAGGGACCGCCCACCACTCGAAATCTACATAACTTTGATCTTCATCGTCGATACTAACCACAGTCTTTTCTTTCCACCACATACAGCCGCAATCATGGCCGTCGGAAAGAACAAGAGATTGTCAAAGGGCAAGAAGGGCTTGAAGAAGAGGACCGACCCATTCGCCAGGAAGGACTGGTACTCCGTCAAGGCGCCATCGACCTTCAACATCCGCGAGTACGAAATCACCCACCCACCGAGCGCAAAAGACGTGCGAGGAAAAGAGATGAAGGACGGGGCACTAACACATATCACAGTGTCGGAAAGACTCTCGTCAACCGCACCACCGGTCTGAAGAACGCCAACGACGCTCTCAAGGGCCGCATTTTCGAGGTTTCGCTCGCCGATCTCCAGAAGGATGAGGACCACGCTTTCCGCAAGGTCAAGCTGCGCGTCGACGAGGTCCAGGGCAAGAACTGCCTGACCAACTTCCACGGACTCGACTTTACCTCCGACAAGCTGCGCTCGCTCGTGCGCAAGTGGCAAACCCTCATCGAGGCCAACGTCGTCGTCAAGACCACCGATGACTACCTCCTCCGCCTCTTCTGCATCGCCTTCACCAAGAGACGACCAAACCAGATCAAGAAGACCACCTACGCCGCCTCGTCGCAAATCCGCGCAATCAGGAAGAAGATGACGGATATCATGCAGCGTGAGGCGCAGGCCTGCACCCTTAGCCAGCTTACCACCAAGCTCATCCCTGAGGTCATTGGACGCGAGATCGAGAAGAGCACACAGGGCATCTACCCACTCCAGAACGTGCGTATACGATGGAAGATGAAGGACGTTGGAAGGCATACACTAACACACACCAGGTCCACGTCCGCAAGGTCAAGCTCCTCAAGGCACCCAAGTTCGACCTTGGTAACCTCCTCTCCCTCCACGGCGAGTCATCCACCGACGACTCTGGCCAGAAGGTTGAGGGCAACAAGGAGTTCAAGGAGACGGTTCTCGAGGAGGTGTAAGCAGCTGGCACGCTGCCGGGTGGCTGACATTGGGCGAGACGGTTCTCATTCTGCACGAAGACGGCGTTCTGAGAAATGGGCGCTGCGATGCAAAGCGGATCTTAGCCTAGCAAAAGGATTGAAACGTTTCACGCAATGAATGTTCCTGTTGAAGTGCTGCCGGAATGTGGTCAGTCTGTGTGACCTGAAGATTCGCGCCGAGAGGGCATAGCAACAGCAGTGATGAAAGAAGCCATTGACACACTGCCCGTGATTGAAGAGTTGAGATCAGCGTAGACTGAGTCGTAGCGTCTATGAATGATGATATGTACTGTACTGTAGACTCCGAATCTTCGAATCCAAGTCATGCTCAATGCCATCAATCGGAACTCTTCGACCTTCTCTCGCGGTATCCCACTTCGTCACCACAACCCATTCGCATAGATTCGGCCTGCCCGGTCCACGCTCCTTCACTCCTAGTCTTTTAACCAAAAGCTTTCACTCGACACCTACAACCATGGCGCCCAAAGAACTCAACTTCATCACCGGCAACAAGAACAAGCTCGCGGAGGTGCAAGCCATTCTCTCCGCCACGCCTGTCAAATTACAGAGTCAAGCCCTTGACTTGCTCGAAATTCAAGGCACGATCGAGGAAGTTTCTAAAGATAAGGCTCGACGAGCCGCTGAGGCGGTATGCATGTGTTTTCTATAACGACGCATAAAGTCGTTCCTACTGATAAGATGTTGTGATTACCAGGTTCAAGGACCCGTGCTGGTGGAGGATACATGTCTCGCTTTCAAGGCTTTCAACGAGTTGCCAGGACCATATGTGTATGTTTGCTATACTACTTTGCTACAGATTTCCTCGACTGATCATTTTGACTGTAGGAAATGGTTTCTCCAATCGCTCGGCGTAGAGCAGTTCCACAAATTGCTTGCGGGCTTTGAGGACAAGTCTGCAGATGCTGTATGCACGTTTGCGTACTGTGAAGGACCTGGACACGAGCCGATCTTGTTCCAAGGACGGACGACTGTAAGCAGCTTCGTGGCTCCACCCACCATTCCGAATGCTGAGATTTGAACATAGGGCAGAATCGTCGAAGCTCGAGGCCCAACGTCCTTTGGTACATTCTGCCTTCCTTCCCTCCCTTGTAGACTGCACACTGACCAAACACAGGCTGGGACGCGTGCTTCGAGTACGAAGGGCAGACGTACGCTGAAATGCCCAAAGCTGAGAAGAACAAAGTGTCGCATCGCGGCAAGGCGCTGGAAAAGCTGGTCGAGTGGCTCAAGGAGGAAGTTTGAAGACTCGCAAGACACGTAGTAGCCAGCCGATCGTGATGAACAACACGTTCATCCGTGCAAGAACATCGGATCGTCCTCGTCTTTCTTCTCCTCACCTTGTGCCTTGACATCGCCCTCCTCCTTCCCGTGATCCTTCCTCCAATTCGTAATCCACGACTCAATTCGCTCCACGTTCGAGTCGATGTCCTCGGTGCTCTCGCTCTTGAGTTCCACCACGATCTGCTCATCATATGCATCCCGCGCCTCCTGCAGCAGCACCTCCATAATCTCACAGTCCATATTCTCCTCCAACTTCTTCTCGCCATAATTCCTCGCCTTCAGGCGATCGTAAAGGAGCTTGTTGTCGCATCGTACAACGCACACGAGATCGATCAGAGACGGTGGGAACAGGTCGCAGGCATGCCAATCGATGATCTGTCCACCTTCCTCAAGGTCGTTTTCAATGCAGTCCAGCAAGCGGTCTTCGTCGACGATCTTTGTATTGGGATCTTCAGGATCGCTGGAGGCTTCACCAATGTTGTGTTTCTTGACAACATCGTTGATGGAGAGGTGGTGCAGGCCGGTTTTGCGCGCGAGCTCTTCGCAGTGGGTTGTTTTGCCGACGCCGGGCGTGCCGGTGACGATGATGTTGGGGTCGGTTCGGAGCATCTTTGCGCTGTGATAGATTCGTCTGGACGGTCCGAGAGGGTTGAGTGGCCGAAGGGGAGTCCTGAGTGTTGTTCTGAAGAATCTGGGAAACATGGAAGATGACGTCGAAGTATCTGCGAAGAGGTCTTGAACTTGGGTGCTCGTGCTCGCGTCAAGCTTCCCATTGCGCTTGGCTTCACATCTCACTTCTCACATTGTTTCTTTACTTTACTCTGCATTGGCGCTGGCATTATCGGGAAAGCTTGGGGTAGTTCACGATTCAATTCGCGATGCTCGCCCGGAGGACGTTTCCGCGCCTGCAGCAACCGCTCAGACAGTACGGGAGGAGACCGTTCTCCACGACAGAACTAAGCAATGGCGTCCGAATGGCATATGAGCTGTATGAGCCTGAAAACGGGAAGCCTACCGAGGGTGCTCCGATCATCTTCGTTCACGGCTTGTTCGGATCGAAAAGGAATCATCGGAGCATGAGTAAGTACGCTGCTCGCTGTACAGCCTTGGTCGCCGTCTTGTATACTGACTTCAAAACAGAGTCCTTGTCCGCGACCTGAAGCGACCAGTCTACGCCGTCGATACACGAAACCATGGCGATTCCTCTCATCACCCGGAGCACGACTATACGAAGATGGCCGAGGATTTGGAGCTCTTTATAAAGCACCACGACATTCAAGAGAGCACCCTCATAGGTCACTCGATGGGCGCAAAAGCAGTCATGACCGTCGCACTGCGACAAAAAGTAAAAGTGGGAAACCTTATCTCGGTGGACAACGCCCCGGTCGACGCAGCATTGAAGTCAGACTTCGCAAAGTACACTGTTGGGATGCGAAGAATCGAGGAAGTCGGCGTGAAGTCTTTAAAGGACGCAGACAAGATCTTGATGGACTATGAGGAGAACATGGGCATCCGACAGTTCCTGCTCACCAACTTGGCTCGAGGAGAGGACGGCACGCAGAAGTTCAAAGTGCCGTTGAAGTACCTGACCAATGCTCTGAGCAAGCTGGGTGACTTTCCATTCAAGGATCCGGACGAGGCGCGGTATGAAGGCCCGACATTGTTCGTTCGCGGTACCCAGAGCCATTACGTTGCGGATGACATGCTGCCACTTTGTGGGAGATTCTTCCCCAGATTCAAGCTTGCGAGTGTCGATGCCGGTCACTGGGTAATCAGTGAGAAGCCGGAGGAGTTCAGACAGGGTAAGTGAGGAACTGCGCTGCGGCAGCATACAATCAGCTAACATTGTGTCTGTAGCTGTGGTGGAGTTCTTGTCAAACACGGACTGATCCGCTCGTTCACCGCCGTACTCACCACTTCTACCGTCGAAATCGGACACAGAGTGTCTGATACCGGCCGCAACGATCTTGGCTCGGATGTGACACTCCTATCGCGCCGGCCTGCCTGCCACCAAGACATCCGAATTGGAACAGCTTTTCCATCAATCGCAAGCCGCGGAAAAAGGAACATTTCCAGCGAGGGGTAGCTCGCTAGACGTATCCTCTTCTGGACTAGCGGGACAGGTCTTCGAGGCGCTTTTGTCGACAGACTGATCAGATTGGACCAGTGTGGTCTCTTTAAGGGTTGGCAGTGTTCACAAACGGTGCTAGCAAGATGACCGCTGCTAGGAATACCAGCAAATGAACTGTATCGGCCATAGCGACACCGTTCTGCGCTGTGGTAGCGACCCGGGTGGACTGATCCATTGGAAGTGGAGCTGTAGATCCAACATGGTAAAGATGTGGGATATCTCGGCATTACTATCCCGAATGATACGCTATCCTCCTCTGCTTTTTCTCCGTTGTTCCTTCTCCTCACAAGTCTTCTCTCGCTGTACCAGTATCCTTTGGCTGCCGTCGAACGAACAGTTCCGAAAACGAAGATGTTCACCAACCTGGTACTCGCTCTTGCGACTGTCGCGCCGGCGCTCGCGCAAGGATCCAATGCTGAGACGGTGCTCGGTGCCTACATTTTCCATCGACACGGCGACCGCACTTCAAAGTCAACACCTCCCGCCAATCTGACCGACTTGGGTTACTCTCAAGTCTACAGGTCTGGCCAGTACTACCGCAATCGCTACATTGCCTCTGACACCGAGTTCCGGATCAATGGCATCAGTTCGGACATCGTCAAGCAGAGCCAGATCATGGTGTCTGCCCCAGATGATACAGTCTTGCAGAACTCAGCGATCGGCTTCCTGCAAGGTCTCTATCCTCCTGTCGGTTCCTCGCTGGGCGCCGCAAAGTTGAGAAACGGCACCACAGTCGCCGCGCCCATGGATGGCTACCAGCTTATCCCAGTCGAGGAGTCGACTCATGGTGCCGGCAGCGAGGATAACACTTGGCTGCAGAGTGCCAGCGGTTGCGCACAAGCAATCGTCAGCTCGAATGAGTATTTCTCCAGCAAGGAGTACACCGACCTTGTCGCCAGCACCCAAGAATTTTACGATAGCATCTACCCGGTCATCAGCGGGACATTCAATGCCAGCCAGAACTCGTTCAAGAATGCATACACAAGTAGGTGTCCGCTGCAGACTGAAAGGTAATGGAAGCACTAACAAATATCCAGTCTACGACCTCATCAACGTTGCCAGGATCCACAACGAGACAATATCCAGCTCGGATCTCCTCACCGATGATGTCCTCTTCCAATTACGAACCCTTGCCGACGCTCATGAGTGGGGTCTCGCCTACAACGCCAGCTCTGACGCTCGTGCAATTGCAGGCAAGACTCTCGCCGGTCAGATTGTCGACTCTCTGAACACCACGCTCACCGGCCGTGGGAAGACCAAGATCGAAGTTCAGTTCGGTGCCTACGCCACATTTGCTTCATTCTTCGGACTTGCAGACTTGCCGAGTGCGAACCCCGACTTTCGAGGTCTGGTGGACCTCGCATCTGCCATGACCTTCGAGCTGTTCACCAATTCTTCCGTTGCAGTCAGCAGTGCTGAATACCCAAGCCCTGACGACGTCTACGTGAGATTCCTGTTCCACAACGGTACGACCTCGGAAGAGAGCGAGCCGGTGGCTTACCCGCTGTTCGGATCTGGTCAGGAAGTTCTGAGTTGGAACGACTTTGCTAGCGGCATGGGCAAGTTCGCAGTGCGCGACACTGAGGAGTGGTGTACAGCTTGCGGCAATTCTACTGGCACTTGTGCGGCCTACGCATCCAACAACTGCAAGAGCGACCCATCAGTTCCGGGCGAAGGTCGGGGCGGGAATGGGCTGAGCCCGGTCGTGAACGGTGTCATTGGAGCGATGGTCACCCTGGCCGTTGTGCTTGGCTTGGAGGCTTTGATTCTTGTCTTGGGCGGCTTCCGTGTGGTCCGCAAGAGGCGTCTGGCGAGAGCACCGGCATATGAGAAAGAGGTGACTAGTGATTGAGGCACGGAAGAGGTCAATGAGCGTACTGGGATCATGTTCGGTCGATGTATGACAAGTGTGGATTCGGCTTGCCTCATGCTGAAGGAGGTGGTGAAGCGACTCCATAAGCCGGTGTTGCATACAGCTACGCTTGAGCGAGCACAGTCTACAATCGTTGTCGAAGGCAGTTGTACATCAGGGCGCATTTTCCATGCGGCGTTCGGATTGTCCTCAGCTGTGGCGGTGTGTAGGCCTCCGTCCTTTACCTTCACCAAATAATGCCACTAGCGTCGAATTTGCGCTTTTCCACGCATTGTCGCTAGGAATTCGACAATCCGACAGAACGGACGTGTAGATTGTATTGTGGGCAAGGCGCATGGTATTGTAGTTGAAAGCGCCCACGCGAGATGAGATGTCTATACATAACGTCCTACGTTCTCTCTCTCTTCCTTCCCTCCTTCATCCCTCATCCCATCTCGGCACCAGAACCCGACCACCTGCAAGTACCAGCAGCCCGCATACCAGCCGAACACCATCACACCATGTCTCCAGTCAACAGCAACACCAAAAACATGGGCACCAAGCCATACTCCGAGCCCAAGGAGTCCCTCCACGACTGTCCCACCTGCCTCAAGGTCCGTCCGCCAGTTGCTCCGTTCGGACTCGAAGCACCAACTGACCATCCACCAGCCCAAGAAGCTCATCCTGACAGTCCGTCCACGCGCCAAGCTCACCATCAAACTCTCCCCTCGCAAGGTCGCCTCCCTCGAGGAAGCTATCCGCACCAAGCCGGACCGAAAGACGCCGAGCAAGAAGAAGTCCACGATCACGGTCGCACCTCCCGAGGAGAAGTTCGTTATCAAGCTCGCACCGCGCAAGAAGTGGACTTACAAGCTGGCTCCTCGCAAGAAGTGGACTATTCAGCTTTCACCTCGCAAGGGGAACTGCGTCATCAAGCTCGCGCCGCGCAAGAAGTGGACTATCAAGTCTTTGCCGCGCAAGGAGCAAGTCGCGACCAAGCAGGATGAACCATCACCACGCAAGAGCAACGCGGAAAGGGTTCGCGCCGAGAAGGAGCTGAAGGCTCTTCAGGATGCTGCCGCCGAGAAGCTCTTGATCAAGAACGAGGAGTAAGGCAATGGAGGCAGGGATGATGATGGGATTTGGATGGAGGCTTGAGAGAATGGAATGGATGCTCTGATTTGCACTGGAGGTGACCAAAGGCCCAGCTGACCGAGACTTTCAATGTGATGCTGGACACGTGAATGATGAATTACGAATCAGATGGACTGGACGAAACAGAGATGATGAAGACGGGCTTTACCGTTTTGATGAGGACTGCTGAGCAGTTGATGGGCTTAGTGAAGGCTGCTTCAGAAGCCGCCGCGCCAATAGCGAATGTACCTGCTTTGAGAGCTGAATGCTGACCGCAAAGAATGGAAATTTCGCCATCAAAGAGCTTGTGTTGTAGCGTTCGCTCGTTTGAGTCGTGTCCAGGTAGTGAAGTGGAGTTGGATGGGAAAAGGGGGCGGAAAGGTTGAGCTAAGAATTCGCTTGCGGGATGGGCTAACTTCTCCTGATTAGCGCCGAACCTCTTTTGACAGTACCAGAGAAGTGCAAGGCCCCAAATCGGATCTCACGATCGTTACGAAACAGTTGACAGAACCCGAGTCGTGCGAAGACGCATGGGCGGCTGTGAGTTATTCTCGGCTTGCCGGGAGTGGGATGCTCTTCAGCTGAAGAGCAGCGGCCACACCGTCTCGATGATGACCTGGAGCAATCAAGGAGTATTGCATTCGGAGACGAAAGTTGGTAATGGTCCAGACGGAGAGTCTTGTGTGCAGCGTCCGTGGAGTCCAAGGTCAACAGACAATGACGCAAGCCATCAGCGGAGTCAGAAGCTCAAAAGTCAAGACCTTAGGTAGACCTGGGGAGTGTCATCGAGCGAGCCCTCGTTTCAAACCCAGGATCGCAGCGTTGTACACCGTGACAGATCGCATACTCGTGGCTGATATTTGTACCTCGCTCTCGTCCTGATGAGAGGAGTATGTCTCATGCACCAAGACCTTTTCTCGAGGCAGGCGCTTTCGTCGTAGGCTTGAGCGACAGTTCCAGGGAAGTGATGGTGCTGGAATCATCACCGAAACCACGATGCCGGTACTTGAAGACTGGAGCTTCGAGGCGTCCGTCGTGACCGGGATACCTTGCATAAAGCAATGCAGCAGATCATCCTGAAGAGCGGCTTCCGTCAAGAATACAGATCTCGCAGCAGTAACACTACATAGGCTCGATGCACGTAGCAAACGCGCTCTTGAGGGCTCCTAGAGTGCTTCGTAGGAAGGTTTCTTCCGCGGCAGAATTTAGACCAGTTGGCCGTTGGAGAACCGTCAATCGTGGTCGTCTTCTCATTGTCAGCAATATTTTCAGAAAGACAGACAACTTGACAAGCTAGAGTTCAGTGCCACAGTGTCTCTCGTCAGTCGATAGTGGTCATTGTGTTGATGGTCGTGAGTGTTTGCTTGTGACGTTGTAAATTTGGAAATTGGATGCATCGAAAAGGAGGGACCGAAGCCAAAGCCAAAGCGGTCTAAAAGCCGCGTTCGAACTTCGTACCGCGATCAAGGGCTGGTAGAACTACGCACCTCTTGTCCCGAACCTCCCACACATTCACAACATCACGCTCTCACCCTACCACTGCTCATCCGCTTTGCTTCGATCATGCTGCTGAGTTGCAGCTGTGCTCTCCCTCAATAGCGCTGCAGCTGACTTCCTGCATTCCACCGCGGGCGTTGGAAACTCCCAACTGAACAAGCCATCACACGGGGGAGGCGGAGGAAGTTATATCACATTGGTTTTCGGGCACACATATCACCACACCTAATACACCCACCGCCATGTCGCATACGTACGATGTCGGCACCAAGGCATGGCAGCCAGACGTGACCGAGGGCTGGGTGGCCTCGGAGGTCACCAGCAAGATGGTGGACGGGGATAAGGTGAAGCTCGTCTTCGCCTTGGAGAATGGCGAGGTAAGATGAACATCCGTGCTGTGGGATACACCAGACGCTGATATCAAATACAGGAGACGACAGTCGACACAACCCTCGAGGCGCTGTCAGAAGACGCCATCAGCTCGACCCTCCCACCCCTGATGAACCCGGCCATGCTCGAGGCCAGCGACGACCTCACGAATCTATCCCACTTGAACGAACCCGCTGTACTGCAGGCCATCAAACTGCGCTACGCTCAGAAAGAGATCTACACATACTCTGGAATTGTACTCATCGCAACCAACCCTTTCGCGAGGGTAGATTCGCTCTACGTACCCGGCATGGTTCAAGTCTACACAGGGAAACACCGAGCATCGCAAGCGCCGCATCTTTTCGCTATCGGCGAGGAGTCGTTCGCTGACATGCTACGGAATGAGAAGAATCAGACCATTGTCGTATCGGGAGAATCTGGAGCAGGAAAGACAGTGAGCGCGAAATACATCATGCGATACTTTGCCACGAGAGAGCCCCCAGAGTCTACCGGATCGCGCACTCGCGGCCGCGGAGATGCGATGAGCGAGACAGAGGAGCAAATTCTGGCCACGAACCCCATCATGGAAGCTTTCGGTAATGCGAAGACGACACGAAACGACAATTCCTCCCGATTCGGCAAATACATCGAGATCATGTTCAACAAGGAGACCGACATCATTGGCGCCCGGATACGAACGTACCTCCTTGAACGGTCAAGGTTGGTATTCCAACCGCTTAAGGAGCGGAATTACCATATCTTTTACCAACTCGTGGCCGGTGCAACCGAAGCCGAGAGAGAAGAGCTGGGACTGATTGCGGTGGAACGCTTTGACTATCTTAACCAGGGTGGCGCACCTGTGATTGATGGCGTGGACGATGCGAAAGATTTTGCGGATACTCGGAAGTCTCTCATGAGACTGGGAGTGCCTGAAAAGGTGCAGACCAGTCTCTGGAAGATCTTGGCTTCTCTTCTGCACATTGGCAATATTAAGATTACTGCCACCCGTACGGACTCAGTTCTCGCGGCTGACGAGCCATCTCTCACGAAAGCTTGCGAGCTCCTCGGGATTGACGCTACAGAATTCGCCAAATGGACTGTCAAGAAGCAGTTGGTCACTCGTGGGGAGAAGATCATGTCAAACTTGACACAACAGCAGGCGACCGTGGTCCGAGACTCTGTCGCGAAATATATCTACTCCTCGCTCTTCGACTGGCTGGTAGAGACGATGAATGGTTTCCTCGCGCCGCAGGAGGTCATTGACCAGATGAAATCATTCATTGGCGTCTTGGATATCTACGGCTTCGAGCATTTCGCCAAGAACAGCTTCGAGCAGTTTTGTATCAATTACGCCAACGAGAAGCTGCAGCAAGAGTTCAACCAGCATGTGTTCAAGCTCGAGCAGGAGGAGTATCTCCGGGAACAGATCGACTGGAAGTTCATCGATTTCAGCGACAACCAGCCATGTATTGACTTGATTGAGGGCAAGCTCGGTATCTTGGCTCTCCTGGACGAGGAAAGCAGACTGCCCATGGGATCCGACGAAAGCTTTGTCAACAAGCTTCACCACAACTTTTCCAACGACAAGCATGCATTCTACAAGAAGCCGAGATTCGGCAAGAGTGCGTTCACCGTCTGCCATTATGCGGTTGATGTGACATACGAAAGCGACGGCTTCATTGAGAAGAACAGGGACACCGTTCCGGATGAGCACTTGGAGGTTCTTAATAAGACCAGCAACGAGTTTTTGAAGGAGGTGCTCGAGTTCAGCGGGGCTGTGCGAGAAAGAGACAACGCCGCCGTCATGCCAAAGACCAACGGCGTGACCGGAAAGAGGATGGGCACTGCAGCAGCGAAGAAGCCAACGCTCGGTGGCATTTTCAAGAGCTCCCTCATTCAGCTCATGGACACCATCAATTCGACCGAGGTGCACTACATCCGTTGCATCAAGCCTAACGAATCCAAAGCAGCTTGGAAGTTCGAGGGTCCCATGGTCTTGAGTCAGCTGAGAGCTTGCGGTGTCCTGGAAACTGTGCGGATCAGTTGTGCTGGCTACCCGACCCGATGGACGTACGAGGAGTTTGCACTACGATACTACATGCTGATTCACTCCAAAGAGTGGACTACGGAAATACGGGATATGGCAAATGCCATCCTCCGACAAGCATTGGGTGAGGGCAAGAAGGACAAGACTGACAAATACCAGTTGGGTCTCACAAAGATCTTCTTCCGCGCTGGTATGCTGGCCTTCCTGGAGAATCTTAGGACAACACGACTTACCGACGCTGCAATTATGATTCAAAAGAACCTCAAAGCGAAATACTACAGACGTCGCTATCTCGAAGCCATCGACAGCATTCGTTCATTTCAGGCCCACGCACGGGCAAATCTGGCACGAGTCAAGGCTGATGAGGCCCGACGGCAGCGTGGAGCGACGACTATCCAGCGAGTCTGGAGAGGCCAGAAGGAGCGCAAGAAGTACCTACAGTTCCGCGACGATATCATCATCTTTGAAGCGTCGGCCAAGGGCTATCTGACCCGAAAAATGATCATGGACAAGAAGTACTCCGACGCTGCGAGAGTCATACAGCGCAGCTGGAGAAGCCACCAACAGCTCAAGGGCTGGAGGAATTACCGCAAGAAGGCTGTCCTCATTCAGAGTATTTGGAGAGGTAAGACAGCACGCAAGACATACAAGACTCTCAAGGAGGAGGCACGAGATCTTAAGCAGATCTCCTACAAACTGGAGAACAAGGTCATCGAGCTCACGCAAAGTCTTGGAACAATGCGGACGGAAAACAAGGCGCTCAAGGGGCAAGTCTCAAACTATGAGAACCAGCTCAAGAGTTCTCGCGAAAGGCACAACGCCCTGGAGGCGAGAGCCAATGATCTACAAAGAGAAGCCAACCAAGCTGGTATCACAGCAGCGAAACTCAGCCAGATGGAAGCGGAAATGCAACGATTACAGTCGAGCTATGAGGAAAGCACAGCCAACATGCGAAGGCTGCAAGAAGAGGAGAAGAACCTTCGAGAGAGCCTCCGCGTGACGAATCAGGAACTGGAAACGACGAGAGTGAGTAAGACTGCCAGCGAGACAGAGAAATTGAGCTTGCGACAACAATTGGCCGATCTTCAGGATCAATTGGAGCTTGCCAAACGCGCTGCACCTGTTGGCAACGGCGAGCTTGCGAATGGAAATGCTCTACCTGGTGCATCGGGACTCATCAATCTGGTCGCATCGAAGAAGCCAAAGAGGAGAAGTGCCGGTCCGGAGGCAATTCAAACAGACAGATTCAGCGGTGCTTACAATCCACGGCCAGTTTCCATGGCTTTTGGTACGACGGGCAATGGACACGCGCAGAACCTTTCTGGCTCCACATTTAATACCGGCATGGAGAACGTAGAGATGGAGTTGGAGAACTTGCTTGCCGATGAGGACGGCCTCAACGACGAAGTCACAATGGGTCTTATCCGGAATTTGAAGATACCTGCTCCTGGGGCCAGTCCGCCACCGACTGACAAGGAAGTGTTGTTCCCAGCATACCTCATCAACCTGGTTACCAGCGAGATGTGGAACAATGGCTTCGTGAAGGAGTCTGAGCGATTCTTGGCGAATGTCATGCAGTCCATCCAGCAGGAGGTCATGCAACATGATGGCGACGATGCTGTGAACCCTGGCGCATTCTGGTTGTCCAACGTCCACGAGATGTTGTCATTCGTCTTCTTGGCTGAAGACTGGTACGAGGCACAAAAGACTGACAACTTTGAATACGATCGCTTGCTCGAGATCGTCAAGCACGATCTGGAGAGTCTGGAGTTCAACATCTACCACACCTGGATGAAGGTGCTGAAGAAGAAGCTCCACAAGATGATTGTACCGGCCATCATTGAATCGCAATCACTTCCTGGCTTCGTCACGAACGAGAGTAACCGCTTCCTCGGCAAGCTGTTGCAATCATCGAACGCACCGGCCTTCAGCATGGACAATCTGCTCAGCCTTCTGAACAACGTCTTCAAGGCGATGAAGGCGTTCTACTTGGAGGATAGCATTATCACACAGACCGTCACGGAGCTCCTGCGATTAGTCGGTGTCACCGCTTTCAACGACCTGCTCATGAGGAGAAACTTCCTATCCTGGAAACGTGGTCTGCAAATCAACTACAACATCACTCGCATCGAGGAATGGTGTAAGAGCCACGACATGCCCGAAGGAACCCTTCAACTGGAGCACCTGATGCAAGCCACGAAGCTGCTGCAATTGAAGAAGGCCACTCTGAACGACATTGAGATCATCCAGGACATTTGCTGGATGTAAGTTTATCAAATCCGACCTTCACTCCGACCATCACTAACATCATCACCACAGGCTCTCACCCAACCAAATCCAGAAACTCCTCAACCAATACCTCGTCGCCGACTACGAACAACCCATCAACGGCGAAATCATGAAAGCCGTCGCCTCTCGAGTCACAGATCCCAAATCCGACGTCCTCCTCCTCCAAGCCGTCGACATGGAAGACTCGGGTCCCTACGAAATCGCCGAGCCCCGCGTCATCACTGCGCTGGAGACCTACACGCCTAGCTGGCTGCAGACTCCACGACTCAAGCGGTTGGCCGAAATAGTTTCAGCCCAAGCGGTCATGCAGCAGCAGTTGGACGCCAATGGTGGTGGCATGGGCAGACTGACCGAGGAGGATGGTATGGACGAGCAGTGGAACGGGAACGGCAATGGGATGAACGGACATGGCATTGGACTTGGGTTGAGGCATGAGGATGGAGGGAGTGAGGATGGGGACATGTCGCCGAGAGGATAATTTTGAGAGTGGGATGTGATTAGATGGGGTCGGCGGCGGAAGGAACGCGGGTTTAGAAGCAATCTTGCTTACTCGCTTTTGACTATGCTTTTGAGTGTCCTTTGCGTGGCGTTGCGAGGCGTCGAGAATCTTGTAGAGAATGGTGTACGTCCGGGCGAGAAAAGGCGACTGGCTAGTGTATTAGATTTTGGCGGCGTAGACGGTGCTCGACGGGAGTCCGTCAGGCTGCTCTTGTTCTACCCACAAGTAACAATGGGTCCAATGCCTTCAGAACAACCTGCAGCATGTTTTCCTCCGGACCGCCCATTGTCGGCAGCCAGTCAAGCAACAATAAATATATACGCTCTTGCTGCTCAGTCACCATCTCAATCCATACCTGGTGGGTACGTAAAACCAATCACGAGCTCCTCTCGCATTGGCTTAGACTAATCCCTCTTCCAGTGTGGTTTAGTGGTAGAATGCCACGTTGTGGAGTATCCCCTCGCCGGGATGCAACAACGCCGTGTCGACCTGGGTTCGATTCCCAGCACCGCCAACAAGTGCTGCACAGTTCAATTCTGTGACATAGGGCCCATCTCTTTTTCTTGTTTTTTGGCTGCAACACTATGGCAATCGCACGGGAATGGAGCGAGCGCCGAGGACGTTGTTACAAGACGACCATTGGAGCATTGGAGGGCTATTCTTTTGCTCTTGATGAGAAGGCAAGACCCAATGTCTGTTCGTTCGCAAGATATAGGCCGATGGCTCGGACAATAGCAGTGTGTGGTGGAAGCAATGGCAGAATTTGCGGTGTGCTTTTGCGGTTCACTGAACCATTGCCTCCTCCCTGCGATTCGAGACTGTTGATTACAGCAGGACAGCTATTGGCAGGCAGGTAGAGGAGAATGCAGTGTCTGATAATCCAAGTCCCGAAGCGATCGTGAACAAGTCGGGTCACGAATAGCATATATTGTTGCGAAGGACTTACGAGCACCTGATGAAGCATATCGCCGAGCTAGCTCTCCGTGCAACTGCACCGCTTTGCAGTCTAAACGAAGCACTACGTTTGCTCAAGTGTGTGGACCGAAGGACTTCCTATAATAGTGCGACACAAACTGTTAGGAACTCTGCGTTTCTTTTCTAGGGGGAGACCCCCTAGGACCCCCCTTTGCCTGCCGGCGGCCGTCGCCTTCGCCTTCGAAAGACAGAGTAGAATTACGTGTATCTGGGTCACGTGGCAGCGTTTTTGAAGTTTTGCTGTGAGCCAATCATTATGATTGGGGGCCAAAATCCAGTCGACTATTATAGGGCCTTCGGCCCAATAAAGGATGGCAGACCTGGAAGTGTGCAGCGACCGTGCGGAAGATCAATAGTGTCGGTCATCATGGGATTGACACACCAGACCACTATGAACTATCACATCACATCAAGACCAAAGTCGGAAAGGCTTCTTCAATTTCCATCCAGCTCATACAATCTACCTAGCAAGACTGTCAATCCTCCAAGGCACATGCACTTTTCTCTCATCAAGGGCCTCCTTTTCTTTGCCCGCGTCCATCCCATCTCACTCATCAGTCATTTGGGAATGGAGCACATCCTCCGTCTATCGCTTCGATTCATCGCTGGTGCGGGACTGCACATGCAATCCCTCGCTCGCCTGCTGACTTCATTGGTGAGAGTAAAAACTCGCTTCCGTGCCGACTGCTTGCCAACGTCCCATTTCCATCGACTTGCATGTCCTCGCTTATGTGCATGTGCATCATGCGCCTATTGCCATGCAATCCAATGCAAAAGCTGTGCGTGAGATTCAAAGGTCACATCGTCCTACCCCGTGCAATGCAAAGGTCCCCCAGCAAACGGTGGTGAGGATCCAGGCTTGATGTGACTTGTTTTCCGTGTCTATGTTCGTTGCTGTGTTCGTATGTTGAAGTCGTGATGTCTTCAACCGTCGTCTGAGGTGGGTTTGTACATGATGGTTGTGAGGAACTTCAGCATGTTAGCAGTCATCACACCTATGCGATCTCAATCGAGCACTCACCTTTCGCTTGTACCTCGTTGTTCCACTGGTAGCGAGAACTCCACTCTTGATACTACTAGTCGCGAGATGATTGAGAACAGTGTGGTTGGGCATGATGAGCACACTGGCATCGTCCTTGTGTGGCGTGTTGCCGTTAAGAATGCTCTTGTTAAGAAACATGGGCAGACTGGGAGGTGGCGGCAGATCTCCAGCTGCGCGCTGAGCACGCTGGAAACGCTCGTTCTCCGGGTCGCCGTAGTTGTCGAGATCTAGCAAGAACTCGGGAATGTCAGTGGTGTACTTTGGACGCGGCTGTTTTGGCTTGACGGCGGTCTTGGCTTTGGCGGCAGCAACAGATCCGTCGTTTTGAACGCTGGCCGAGTCAGTGGTTGAGCTGGGCGGTATTGGGACGCCTTTCTGTGTAGCATCTGAAGCACGCTCGCCACGTGGTCCGACGGAGTCGTCGTCTCCGATTATATCCGAGCCTGTGTCGTTTGTGCGGAGAGGTAATGGGCGGGCGAGACCTTCGCCATCGGCTTCGGCTTGGCCACGTGTGATGGCGGCTCCGGGTATTGGCATTGGTGCCGCCGGAGCGGGTGGCTGCTTGGAGTCTTGCTCATCGGGAGGCAGGGGTGCCACGATCTCGACGTAGTTGACGAGTATGTTGGTCCAGTCGACGGTCGTAGGCAGGTCGTTCGAGGTCACCATTTCACCATCCACCAAGAACTTGATGTGGTGGGTGCCTGGAGGAAGCATGACTGTTGCTGAAAAACCCGTCTTGTCCTTGTTCTTGTGTAGCTTCATCTTCCTCTCCCAGTTGCAGAATGTGCCTGTGACGAACACCTTGTCACCACTGCCGTTCCACTCCATACGTGTGGGTATCTTGAGTTGTAGCGAATGACCCACATCTGGTGGGAAGCCTTCATTGTCGCCAATGTCATCGTCATCGACGGTGGTGGAGCTGAGGACACTGGATTTGCGCGGGAGGACACTGGCATCAATGTCCTGGTGGTCGATTTCAGAGCCGACATCTTGTGGAGTGGCGATGGGTGAGCCTGGAGCGTGCACCTCTTCCTCGATAGGTAGTGGAAGTCGCGGCGGTCGACTGTAGCTAGCAGCGGGTGGGAGACTGTAGGGAGGAGACTGAGGATAGCTCAGATCGGCGTCTTGTTGCGGGTTTTCTGCGGCGGCGGGCGGTTGTACGTCGACGGGTTTTGTGGCCGGAGACGAGGCAGCTTGTGGTGCATCTTTCTGGGACTGAGCGGCGGCTCGAGGTGTTCGCTTGCTGTTAGCACGCGACATTGGGCGCTGCTTGCTGTCGGCTTGACCCATATCGTCGAGCGATGGGAGGTGGTTCTGAATTGGTGTCGCAGACCGCGGTCGTGAGTGGTTTGGACTGGCAGAAGCTTGTTCGGTGGAGGTGACAGTAGACGCAGCGGGGGAAGAGACCAGCGCGGCGATAGGCCCGGGGGGAGCCTTTGCGGGCTGTTTGCGATGATTGTGTCCTCCGTTGTGAGAATGTTTGCCCGTCTCTTTCGGGTGACCGTGTGCGTCTGACGATGCTGCGTTGCCCATATTGAGGTGATGGAGTGAATGGCTCGTGAGGATGATCGTTTATGAGAAGAGCATGTCGGGGTGGGTTTGTCGAGTCCTGTGTCGAAGAGGAGCCGTGCCGAGACAATGTCTCATCTACACGAGGTGAATAGTCGAGCGCGCGTGGTTTGGAGGACAGCAGTGAGGTACCTAGTGGTACTCAGTCCCCCGCTCCCTCGAAACCGAAACGCATTCACTCGAGAGTGGGCGGAAGTGGGGCATATCAATGCGGTTAGACTGTGAATTGACAACTGAATAGCCTTCAGCCTCATCCTAAATCGCGTGCACAACGACGTCACCCAATGCCTCTCACACTCACCAACAACAATGAGCAAGATGCATTCCCTTGTCTCGGCCACACTACGCAATCGATGAGATCTTCCCAGAGCCCACGGTGACAAACATGTCCGACGTCGTAAGCGATGTCAGCCACTGGAGCAGCATCCTGGCAGTGACCGGCAATCTCGCCTACTGGATCGTCTACCCCATTGGCCTCGCACTCTGGTATATCGTCCAAGCCCTTCTACACCTACTGGGCTTCCTCGTTCGGCCCATCGCTTTTGTGCTTCAACCGGTCTTCTACTTGGGCAATTTCATACTCAATTGCCTGCTCCTGCCCTTCAGAGCAATCGCGAAGTTTGAGGTAAGTTCACATCACAAAACGCGACAGCAACAGCGGACTAACTCATCAACCTCCAGACACTCTACATCTACCTCGGAATTGCAGCTCTAGTCGGCCTGCTCTTCGGCCTCATCGTGCGAACAACCTACTCGCGGCTTTATAGGCTTCTCAACCTGGACTCAAAACCCCAGCCCGCTCTCCGCTCTGCCAAACAGTACCGCGAAGAGAAACATCAGCAGCAGATCAAGTCCGATCCTGTGCTCGCAGCGCGACACATGTCTGGAGGTTCGCTATCACCTGGATATTTGAGCGTTTCTGACAGCAGTCGGAAAGGCAAGCGGCCTAGGAGTTTGTTTGCACAGACGATTTTAGAGGAAGGAGATTCGGATCTTTGACGTGATTTCGTTGAATCTCAGCTTGCTGTGTCTGGCCTTGCTGAACTTTTATCGAGCTGTCGCCGGAAATTGTCTGCGCCTCACCAAAACACGGGTACTGTCGTTCGTGCCGTACACCGACGTCGCTTTGCGGTGTCCGGGTATCTTCCACTTCTTACCGTCTGCTGGTTCAAATTCCCACATTGAAATGATTGCCGCAGCGAAGAGAAGGGTCTCGTTGAGGGCAAAAGCGCGGCCTTTGCACATACTTGAGCCGCCGCCTACATTTCTACCGTCAGTACATCTCTTCGTGAAGCGAATCACGGGTGGGACGGTTTTGATTTTGACTCACCATAAGGCCTGATTGAACCCAGATCCGCCGTCTTCTTACCACCCTCGTCCGTCTTCACATGTCGATCCGGCTTGAACACCTCCGGGCGTTCAAAGTACTTCGGATCCGTGTTATGCAAATCATGCGCCGCGTGCGCGCACTCGCCCTTCCTTAGCTTCCACGCCTGCCCATCTTTCTCACGGCTCTGCAGGACAAAGTCCTTCTGTACGATTTTAAGGCTCCAACTCGCCGAATCCAGCCGTAGACACTCGATGTAGCAACTTTTCAACAGCGGGCATTTGGTACATAGGGCTTCGACATCGATGGCATCGATGCGTGGGACTTCGGAGATAGGTAGGCCGGTTTTCGCAGGTAGGGTGATCTTCACGTGAGGTGCAATTTCCTCACGCAGCATGGCGAGAAGGGCGCGGTCGGCGTAAATGCGGTTCATCATCCAAAAGACCAAGGTATTGGAGTTTGCGTTAGAGGCCCACATCAAAGCATGCTCGGCGGCAGCACGGGCGCGTATGGAGAAGTCGTATTTCTCGTAGATCTCGATGCGGGCTTTCTCAAGAGCCCCTACGTCGTCCATACTGGACCACTTCGAGTCGGCATTTTCACCTTTATAGTGCTTCTTGAGGTTCTCGTGATATAATTCGAGCGCTGCAAGATTCTTCCTCCTCGCAATATGAGCTCGCGTGAGATCGGGTATGGGAAGCCAGCGCGGGAGACCGGTAGCAAGAAGGAGAAACCCGCGATCCAAGGTCCAGATACCGTCGAAGAAGTCGGGGAAGTTGTGCAGGAAGTCTGAGCCCATGAGACTGGGATTGGCGGTGTGGGCACAGAAGTCTCGAATCAGTTGCAGAAGATCGGCTTCGACTGTGGCTGACTCCTGGCCTTCGAGAATCCGAATATTGGACACTTTCTCCCATAGCATCTGATCGACAGGCGAGTCCATGAAAGTGACGAGGTTGGAAATGTTCTCTTTCGTCAACCTCGCGGTCCGGGAAACCATATCGCCAAGATAGGGTTCCGACAGGAGATATTTGTAGGCACCAAGGACCTCGGGAAGGGCAGCATCGTATTTGTCAAGCTCCTCCTTTGGGTATCCAAATATTACCTGCATCAGCTTCCTGCTGACGTCTTCGGCGTTGGCCACACTGGTCTTTTGATTCATCAGTGCAGTCGCAAGTCCAGGCGTGTAAAAGACATTATGGGCTGTGCCGCCAAAGTTCAAGGCGAATGCTCCTTCGGTGTAGCTGTCTCTCAGGCTGTTGACGAAGGATGTTGCAGACAAGGCCATGTTCGGTAGATGGCCGAGAAGAGGGATCCAGTATGGAACTTGCGGGACCGCTTTGGGTCCGCCATTGTTGGTGGAGATGGACCTCGGTGCAACGATTTGTGTGAAGAGACGTGTGAAAATGATGGTAAGCACGATGCTGACAAGGACCGTTGCGGATATGTGCTGGGTTAGGATGCCAAGCCAGCGGTGAGCAAGTGTTTGTTCCAGGTTTGGAGCCGGAACGACTCCAGTGGTCGAATCTACGGCCATTTGGTTTCGATCAACTAGTGTCGCTTTGATGGAGTATGTGGCGTGATGGGACAGAGCCCTCAAGCGTCGAGACTCGGCTCAAGTATCCGACGTCTCCAGGATGAATCCTTTGGAGGATGCAGGAGTCAGGATGCGAACATGCCGTCATCTCCCCGGACCGGATAAAGTCGGATCTAAGTACAGATGATAAGGTAGATGATCTTGAACGAACGTCAGTACAACAAACTTCTGAATCAGAGCATTGCACGGTAAAAGAAGCATTGTTGGCAAGGCGACTGGAAGATACACGAGGTGAAGACACAGGACATCGCTTCGATATTCTCTTGCTGGGTATCGATCCACTATGGCCGCTCCACTGCATGCAGAAGGACCCATACACACACCATACACTGGCGCAGAGCTTCTGAACACGCCCCATCTGAACAAAGGCACCGCATTTCCGGCCGATGAAAGAAGAGAGCTCGGTCTGACAGCACTGCTTCCAACTTCAATCCATACACTCGACCAGCAGCTCAAACGAGCATGGCATCAATATCAAAGCCGGGACAACGACCTCGCACGCAACACTTTTCTGACTTCGCTTAAAGAGCAGAATGAAGTCCTCTACTATCGACTTGTGCTCGACCATCTCTCGGAAGTCTTCAGCATCATCTACACTCCAACTGAAGGTGAGGCAATACAGCGATACTCCTCTCTCTTCCGCCGTCCGGAAGGCATCTTTCTCAACATCCACGAAATTGATCAAGTCGATCAAGCTCTGGTCAATGGCGGCAATTCAGATGATATCGATTACATTGTCCTTACGGATGGCGAGGAAATTCTCGGTATCGGAGACCAAGGCGTGGGAGGTATACTCATCTCCATCGCCAAGCTGGTCTTGATGACGGTCTGTGCGGGCGTACATCCCAATCGCACTTTACCTGTCGTTCTTGACTGTGGTACGAACAATGAGGAACATCTCAACGATCCGCTATACCTTGGTCTCCGTGAAAAGCGAGTGAGAGGCGAGCAATACGACAAGCTCATTGAGGCTTTCGTATCGAGCGCACGCCGACGATTTCCGAAAGCTATGCTGCATTTCGAGGACTTTGGTCTCGACAACGCTCGGCGTATATTGGACCAGTATCGTTCGCAGGTTCCTTGCTTCAACGACGATGTGCAGGGAACGGGCTGCGTGACGCTGGCTGCTATCACAGCCGCTCTTCACGTCAGCGGACAGGGTCTGAAAGATGTCCGGATGGTGATATTCGGATCCGGCAGTGCCGGTATCGGAATCGCCGACCAAGTGAGAAATGCCATTGCAGCAGAATGCAGGATCGGCAAGGACGAGGCGGCAAAGCAGATCTGGTTGATCGACAAACCCGGCCTTTTGACGACCGATGTGAACGCTTCTCAAGCGCAGAAGGGCTTCGTCGGGGATGCGGCTGATTGGAAGGGCAAAGACACCTCACTGTTGGGTGTCATCAAGAACGTCAAGCCCAACGTCCTCATCGGCACCTCCACCGTGCCAGGAGCGTTCACCAAAGACGTCGTCCAAGAAATGGCCTCCCACGTCGACAGACCAGTCATCCTTCCGCTCTCGAATCCGACTCGCCTCCACGAAGCTGTACCGAAAGACCTCCTGAACTGGACAAACGGCAAAGCCCTTGTAGCCACCGGCTCACCTTTTGACGCCGTCAGAGGACCATGGGGCAAGGATGGAGCAGAAATTGAGATTCAACCCGCGGAGTGCAATAACAGCGTCGTATTTCCCGGCATCGGCCTCGGTTCGATTCTTTGCCGCACGAAATTGATCACAGATGAAATGCTCGTCGGCGCCGTGGAAGGTGTAGCGTCCATGGCGCCGGCGACGACCGACTCGACTGGGCCGCTTCTACCTGGTGTGGAAGATGTGAGGGCAGTCAGTGTGCGTGTGGCGAGGAATGTCATCAAAGCTGCTGTCAAAGAAAAGGTGGCGACTCATGAGGATATCCCGATGGAGAGCGATGAGGAGCTGGATGAGTGGATTGAGAAGCAGATGTGGAAAGCTGAGTATCGGCCGATCAAGTTGGCGAGGAGGTAGTCGAAATTGCTCTCCCATGCGTTTGAGAACGATGGGGGATTTGAAATGACGATGACCTGAGAAGTTGACGGGGAACAACCTGGTTGTATTATCCGGCAGCACTGCCGAGTGCCGACACCGTGATGCTCTGCCGAGGACAGGGTTCATCTTCAAGCCTCCCGATCGCGAGTCCTGAGGATCGAAGAAGTGTACTTCGATCAAGAAGGCTGCTGCAGTATCGGACGCAAGTCACAATGCATACAAGAGAATGGGTGGAACCTCGATATGACCTCCTGGTCGGCTTCTCACCGGATCATTTCTCGTTGCTGCGTGGATGTGGAGTTTACGTGGCATGCGAAGAGAAGAAATTCGAGCAGCGGCGCAATCCACCTGCCGCAGGAGACAACAGCAACCATTGCGTTGTGACACCACGCCTGTCATCAAATATCGACCAGAGGACGGAATTCAGTGTGCACGGCCTTTCAATACCCCATTCTGGATGTTTGACGACAACCTGTCGTCAACGGAGCCGGCGATGTTGATCATGATCGGACCTTAACAGCCGCCAGCGCTGTCCCCATCACCCTATGGGCGGCTTGTCCAATGCCTAGCGCGCTGGCGCTCTTGAAGCTCACTGTACGTCACTCTTGAACAGCAGGTGCACCGCAGCCTTGCCTTTGCGGAAGTCAGGTGCGAGCCAATACAACGACTCGGAAGAGCTTGTCCGTGATCCTTTTCCATTCCACGTGCAGCTAGACAGAGCCAGGATCTCGATTCTCCACGGCGCTCAGCTGCCAGCTGCGTGTTACCCCTGTTGTTCCCCGGAGCGGAGATGAGGCACTGGTACGCGCCCAACAGTGTATCCTTGCGGTGCTTGTGCGGGGTCTACAAAGATGTAATAAGACACTCTTGTCGCCTTGCCGTGCTTAAATTTTTACGCCGAGCCCCAGGACTATCTCAAGCAGGCGGCATTGAGCGATTTCGCTCTCCTGTCGGGGAACACATTGACTTCACCATGGACGAAAAGCCTGCCTTGGAACAGAGTGGTGGGTCGGAGATGCGGAAGACCTCCATCATCCACACCATCAACTTGAACGAAAATTTGGATGCCAAGTGAGCAGCGAACAGAGGAATCAACAACCTTGATGTACCAAGTACTGATCGAAATCACCACAGAATCAGCAACCCTCTCGCGGACATATCCTACACGGATCTTATGAGCGATGTCGAACTTTTCGCCGAAGAGAGAGGTCTCCAGGACAAGGTCGACCTGATCCAGCGCGGTGCCCTGGTCGCCCAAGCTCCAAAAGACTTTGAAAGCCTCGAGATCCTTTCCGAAGAGGAGAAGGAAGCTCTGCGCCACGAGGCCGCTCACAGATGGTCCCACCCGTTGGCTCTCTACTTCACCATCATCACCTGCTCGATCGGAGCCGCTGTTCAGGGCTGGGACCAGACCGGATCGAACGGTGCCAACCTGTCCTTCCCCGTCGAATTCGGCATTGGAAAGGGAGAGACCCCAGGAGATCCAAATCAGGTTCGCGACCAGTGGCTCGTCGGGCTCGTTAATGCTGGACCTTATATCGGAAGTGCCTTCATCGGCTGCTGGCTCTCGGATCCGATCAACTACTACCTCGGTCGTCGTGGAACCATTTTCATTTCCGCTGTCTTCTGTCTCCTCACTCCTATCGGCGGTGCTCTAACTCAGACTTGGGAGGAGCTCTTCATCACTCGTCTGCTCATGGGTATCGGCATGGGTCTCAAGGGTAGCTCGGTACCTATCTTCGCCGCTGAGAACTCACCTGCTAGTATCCGTGGAGCACTGGTCATGTCTTGGCAGATGTGGACCGCGTTTGGTATATTCCTTGGATTTTGTGCCAACTTGGCCGTGTACGATGTTGGGAAAATCGCCTGGCGATTGCAAATTGGGTCTGCGTTCATACCAGCTGTCCCGTTGGTGCTAGGCATTTATTTCTGCCCGGAGAGCCCTCGTTGGGTAAGTTCTCATATTCAGCACTTGCCCACGGAGCGGAGTGAGCATGATCGGGAATGGTGTGACGGTTACTGACGCTTTACCCAAGTTGATGAAGAAGAATCGCTATCATAAAGCGTACGAATCCCTGCTGAGGCTCCGACACAACCCGATCCAAGCCGCCCGCGATCTTTACTACATCCACGTCCAGCTTCAAATTGAGGCCGCCATTGTTGGCGACACCAATTACGTGTCTCGCTTTGTTCAGTTGTTTACTATTCCACGAGTCCGCCGCGCGACTCTGGCCAGCTTCACGGTACGTGCTCTCAAGGCTAGCGGAAGGCCTGGCGCCGGGCTCGAAGATGCCTGGAGGCTTCGCAGTTTTCCATCTGCGTCGATATCGTTTGTGTGATCTATGCTGACTTTCTCAAAGGTGATGATTGCGCAGCAAAGTATGTTTTATCTGGGTGCAGGCCTCGCAGGTGTGACAGTAGCATGTCATACCAGCGTGTGGCTCTGAAATCTAACATTTCTGAGAGTCTGGCTGACGTTACATCTGCTTAGTGTGCGGTATCAACATCATTGCATTCTACTCTTCGACAGTCTTCAAGAATGCCGGTGCCGGTCCGCGCGAGGCCCTCATCGCTTCGTTCGGTTTCGGTTTGGTGAACTTCGTGTTCGCGTGGCCAGCGTAAGTCACTATCTTCTAGTCGTGGCAGCTCTCATGCGCTTGAAATCGACGGCATTGTCTGGGCATCATGAACCCTGCTAAAACGTTCTAGTATATGGACCATCGACACCTTCGGCCGCCGCTCCCTCCTCCTTTTCACATTCCCAAACATGGCCTGGACACTCCTCGCCGCTGGACTTTGCTTCATCATTCCCGAGAACAACACCGCCCACCTCGGTCTCGTCGCTTTGTTCATCTACCTCTTCGCGGTGCGTAAATCGAGGGACAGAAGGCTGACAGCAGTCCGAGGCCATGTCTCGGGCTGTGCTAGCAAGCCTTTGCCTGCCTTTGTACCTCTTGCACCCGAACCATTACTGACCTTTACGCTCTTTCTATTTCAGGCGTTCTACTCTCCTGGCGAAGGACCCGTGCCGTTCACATACAGCGCCGAAGTGTTTCCGCTCTCTCACCGTGAGGTCGGTATGGGCTGGGCCGTGGCGACTTGTCTCTTCTGGGCTTCCGTTCTGTCCATCTCTTTCCCGGCCATCTTGGGTGCATTTGGATCGACAGGCTCATTTTGCTTCTACGCCGGACTGAACATCGTGGCGTTTTGCATGATCTTCCTGTTCGTGCCAGAGACAAAACAGAGGACGCTCGAGGAGCTGGACTATGTCTTTGCTGTACCCAGCAGGAAGTTCATTCATTATCAGACTACACAGGCTGCGCCATGGTGGTTTCAGCGATACGTGCTATTCAACAAGAATGCCACGTGAGTTTTCTCCTGTCAGCTGCTTGAACGTACGATGCTGACCATTGCAATAGACTCGAGCCGCTCTACAAATTCGATGAGAAGCTCGCCGACGGCAAGAAGGACAGCCAGATTTGAGCAAGCAGATGAACGGATATCAGATTGCGTATGGGCACTTTTTCCTGGCATTATCGAGATTGACGTGTAGATGAGAAGTTATCGAAATTGTCACATCCAAACTTCGCACTGATTAAGCTAACGCCCAGAATCTGGCTCCTCGATCATCGCCCGGTCGACAGCCGGGTTTTGCTCTTCTACTGATACACGGGATCATGGTACCGAAGCCGTTGTTATACACAAACGACTATCAGCAATACCTGCGTGCGAGATGCGCATAGTGCATAGTGGCTGCTTGCTACAGCGAGATCCACGAAGCCAGTGCTGAGTGAACAAGGCAAAGACTTTATGCAGTATTGTCAGTGTCAGCTTCCATGGCATACTGCGAGCTCTTGTCCCAAACTATGACCTGAGCAAAGTCGCAGCCCAGAGCTCTACGATTCACCTCATCGCGACATAAGCGGAAGAAACTATCACGACTCTCGCACACCTCCTCGCGAGAGCTCTCCTATTTACCGCACCGCGCGACGCACCCGCTCGGTCTCGCCGGCCGTCTATCTCTCCACTGGAGCGATATCACCGCCAGATTCTAGCCCCCGCATCCCCACACTCGATCCGTCATACCACGCATACCCGTAGGGCATGACGATCACTGAACTGGCAGACGAAGCGAGGCTCCATAGCCTTCTCAATGGCATCGGGCGTCCAGAGACTCAGAACTGGACCCATCGAGCCGTCGATTCACCGCCAACTTCAACCCGTCGCGGACGAAGCAGTCGGACCGGTTACTCTACCATCACCAATTCTCCTACCGGGTCTACTCCCAGAGCTTTCGGCGGCGTGCACTTGGCTTTCCCGATCGACACTCGCATTGTTTCTGCCAATGGCTCGTCTGAGGCCACAGTCACTGTCCACCTTCCTAGGCGATACATGGACATGGCTGTCTTCCGATACCTCGACGGCGTCTTCTCGGACCAGCTCCAACAGGAGGAGCGCAGCGGTGCTCATGGAGGTAACGATCTGCCTGGTAGACGACATGCACACCATCATTACTGAGTCTGGGTAGTATGTTTGATCAGGAGCAGTACAGCATTGGACATGGATCAGTTCCGTCTTATGATACACGGCCCAGCGTTTCATGAGTGATTTCAGTGGAGTTCAAGAGGACGCAAGATGACCGAGCTTCAATGGCACGAGAGCGCAAGAAACGAGTGTGATTGTCAAGTTCGACCGATAGTGAACTTGTTATATAGCAGATCAGAACGCATTCTCAAGATCCCTCCAAGTGTATCATCGGACTGCAAGACTCCAACAACTTAGCCATGCCAGAAGCCTCGCTCCGCTCCACAGCCCGTCACATCCATCCCAACACGTCCGCCGAGCAGTCCATCTTCCACGTGCTAGTAGCGGCTAGCCGGGCGTTACTGGCACTTGCAGTCGCCGTCAGGCATGCTGTCATCCGAACTAGCATGCAAAGTTGGTCGCAAAGGAAGACGAGGATCTTATAGCAGTACTCGCTCATATTCAAGCCCTCAGGGCCAAGGCGCCTTTTGTTGCAACAGTCGAACCAGGCATGCCGGCTCCGATTGAGTGCTATGTGGAAGTGGATGTGCTCATGTTATGCAAAGACAGGTGTTGAACAACAGGTAAAGACACAATTGATTCCATTCCGGGTTGCGAGACAAGGTGCGCAAAGGTAAATGTTGAATTTTGAAGCGAATCAAGGAAACCCAACCCACTGCAACACGTCCACCGAACAGTCCGCCATGTTTGTGCTGAGAGATGGGTCTAGATGCAGCCACATTCGCCGGTGGGCATGCTGCGATCAACGTCAACATAGGCTGTGGTCGGGCAACGCAGGGGTCTCGTACCAGGCGGCCGAGTAGCCTGTGTCCTGTCCACAATCCCCGTGCTGGTCTCTGCACCATTGGTTGACGTCAGGGCCGTGGTCGCGGCAATTGTACGCCTGGCCCTGGATGAAGTCTGCGTCAGTCGGGAACAGAGAGGTCAGACATGGAAGGGAGGGCGGAATCGTACTGCAGCCAGAGGGGCGATGAGGCCGATGACCATGGTGGTGAGCAGAGAGATGAGCTTCATGTTGTTGTGGGATTGGATCTTGGTGTGTTGGCCTTGTCTTGCGACGCTGGCCTTCTGTGGATGTAGTGTTGTTGGTGGAGGAAAAGAAACCAGAAGCTGTGTAAAGGCAAGCTACGTTTATATACGCTTACCAGCGCCCTCGAGGAGACAAGCAGAAGCATTGATGCTAAACTCAGGCAGGTG
The DNA here is from genome assembly GCA_026122155.1 of Zymoseptoria crescenta. NCBI lineage: Eukaryota > Fungi > Ascomycota > Dothideomycetes > Mycosphaerellales > Mycosphaerellaceae > Zymoseptoria > Zymoseptoria crescenta. The sequence continues at coordinate 14,938 of JALRMM010000158.1, read as the reverse complement.
CCGGAAGCGACGACTAGGGTGTTCACTGTTGCTGAATGAGTGTGCGAATCGAGAGCACGAAGTCTAATCCGAGTTCGAACTCCGCCTGGTCCTAGCCCGGAAATGTCGGTATCGTGTCACACATTGCTCGTGCTCTCGACGCTTCACACTGACCAGACAACACCCTGCTCGTCCTTTTCGACACCTGCCTGACTTTATTAGAATCGGCCCTGTCCGCCTTGTCTTGCAAGGAACTTGGGTCTTGAGAAGGTCAGGCGGTGTGGGAGAGCTTTCTTGTCATCCCGCCTATCGGATCTCTTGGACTACATTGACGGCGAATATGTCGCAACGCCGCCTTGTGAGTCAACTTGGGTCGCAGGCACCGAAGTGAAGTGAAAGTGAGACGAGGCCTTGTTCTCAGATATATCACGAATGCTGAACGCTACAGGTACCCAGACTGAACCAACCTTGTTGAAAACTTTCGAGCGAGCGAGCTTCACCAACATCAAGTATTCGAGACGAGACAGGCATTGAATAGGACTGGCATCTGTAGCGACCATGCCGTCTCTACATTCTACTGTCCGTCCGAACACGTATATCTTCCTCCGCCTTCCCACAGAACTCTACAAACTTGTCGAGATCAAGCTGAACACGTAGGTACCCTCTCTTCTTCCATTGCACGAGCATTGCCGCAAACGTATGCGAAGATTCCTGCGCAGCCATAACAATACTGAGAATGGCGCAGGATCATCGACGTCGGCAAGCTCGGTTCTTTCCCCGCAAATTCCCTACTCGGTCGCCCGTATCATTATACCTACGAATTACGTGAGAAGAGAGATGGAGAGTCATGGCAGAGATTGAGGATTGTCTCCCCGGCGGAGCTCAATGTTGAAGCTGGACTGGACGATGCGACGCCGGCCGAGTCAAGAGCAGAGCCTGGCGCGGCCGAGGGAAAAGTCAATGGGTCATTACCAGAGGGCTACGATCTTGCGGCGGTGAATCAAGTGCTGATGAAGAACAACCGGCTTACGATTGACGATGCAACGCGGCAAGGATTGACACATGAAGAGATTGAAGAGCTGAAGAAATCGGCAGGAGGCAAGGAGGTCATCGAAAAGATATTGGCGAATCACGCTGGGTTGGACGAGAAGACGGAGTACTCAAAGGCGAAATATTTGGCGAGGAAGAACAAAAAATACTTGAAGAGGTTCACTGTGCTCCCGATGGACTTGGGAAGTTTGATCGACTATGTCATGATCAAGGAGCCGGCGAGGATAATGGAGATCAGGATGGAGGGACTTGGATTGGTCAATGCTTGGAGCAATGCGCATTTCAGTGGAATGAATCAGATCGATGCTGGAACAGGCAAGGCAGATGGAAGGTATCTTGTTGTTGACGACATCGGTGGTCTGGTCGTTGCAGGTATTGCAGAGAGGATGAATCTCTTGTACCCACGGTCGCAGGACGATGCGGTGCCAGCCGCGGCGACACAGGACGAGTCCGCAGAACCCCTCGTCGAACCAGAAGCAGACACGGACGGCGAGAAGACGAACGGCGCCGCAAAACCAGTCAAACCAGTCCACCGCGACTTCCCCATCCCCGCAACCTCAAACACAATCACGGTCCTACACGCAGCCGTGCAGCCCAACGTCTCCACCCTGAAGCACTTCGGCTACGACACCAGCAGTCCCTCCATACCCTCAGAAGAAAACGAGCACCCTCTACACACCCACCTCAAACCTCTCTCCTGGCTCCAACTTCTCCATCCCGAGCAAGACCCGACATACACCGAACCCGAACGCGTCTCCGAAGAAGAATTAGCAAGTTGGAAAAGCGGCAAGCGAGGCAGCTACTTCAAAAAGCGCCGACGATGGGAACGCTGCAAGGCGATTGTCGACGACGCAAGAGCAGGTGGATTCGAAAGTCTGATCATCGCATCACATATGGAGCCAAGGAGTATCTTGAAGCATACAGTACCGCTGATCAGAGGAGGCGGACACGTGGTGATCTACAGCCCGACGATCGAACCTTTGCTGGAAGCTGCAGATCTGTACTCGAAAGAGCGGCGAGCGGCGTATATCGCACATCTTACTGAAGGCGAGACACCTAGCGAGGAGGATTTCCCGGTTGATCCGAGATTGTTGCTTGGCCCTTCGGTGCAGACGAGTCGAGTGAGAGAGTGGCAGGTTCTTCCGGGTCGCACGCATCCCTTGATGACGAGTCGTGGTGGAGCGGAGGGGTATGTGTTCACTGCGAGGAAGGTCATACCGCTGGAGGGAGGCGTGGAGGCGAGAGGGAAGCACTTTGCGAAGAAGAGGAAGATCGCGGTGGAAGATTCAAAGCCGAACGTGGATGGAAGCGATGTCGAAATGATGAATGTGCCTGCTGAGGCTGCTGCAACATCATGATCATTCATATCTTGAGCTACGATTAAGCTTGAAGTTGTGCATGCATATGATATCCACTTCACGCGCCACGGCTCGTTGTCCTTCGCGTCCCGCTCACACCCTTGCGAGCCTCCTTCCGATCACCCCTGCTCTTCACTCGCATATTGGCAGATTCGCATCGTGGTGGTGGTACACACAGGCCTTCACGTTCGTGGGAGCGCTCAGGTTCCGTATGTCCAGTCCCGAACTCGACCAACCCACCGCCAGATCCCAGGCAAAGTCGGCAGGTAGGTAATCCCGATTCTTCTCCAGCCAGCGACCCTGTGGTCGGCTTTTGTAATGGTCCGCCAGAATCTTCCGCAACTTCGAATGACTCGGCGTGTTGGCGTACACGATGCTGATGATTTTGGCGCCGGGTTGTCTTAGTTGCTTTGTCATGTTATGCAGGAGCATGTTGACGATGTGGTTCCGAAGCGCAGCCGCGTCGAGCACGTCCGCAATCTTGTACAGCTGTGAGAGCGCTGTCCATTTTCGGATGCCTTCGGAGTCGTGGAACTCCTCGTTGATCTCCATCAGCACGAGATTACCGGTGTACATCCACTGCATGAAGGTGCCGAATGCGTCAGGGTCGAGTGAGGAATCTCGGTACTGCATCTGTTTCGTATCTTCGGATTTGTCCTGGAAGTATGCGCAGTGGCGGGTGAGAAGGTCATGGTGGACGATGAATGGTGTTTCTTCGGGTCCTACAAGAACGGTGGTGTAGCGGTTGAAGTCGAGCCTGGCATGTTAGTTGGGCAATTGCGATGTGACGCTGTTCGATCATACCTGCGGCGTTTCAATGGTGGAAGTTCTGACGGTGACATTGTAAATTGATCACAGTCTGAGTCGTAGGACATGTGGATGCGTGGTTGGCTCGGAGGATGGACGGGATGAAGTTGCAGCAGCGAGCTTTGGAAGTGGCAGGCGTTCTTTCCTCGAAGTACACGGTCGGGCCGTCATCGCCATTGACGATTCCAGGCGGTCGCGAACCACGAGACGGAGGTTAACATTTACTGAAAACATCTCAAAGTTGTGATCGATGCTGAACTCCGAATTGAAGTCCAACAATGTGGCGGAATGATGGCCTGGTGAAGTGATGGCCTCGTGAACTGGTGAAATGACAACGCTGACACACATGAGCAGTGACCAAATGAGGAAGGAGCAACGTCCGCCACCGAGAATTGCCGGAGTCGAGACTTCACTTCGGTTTTGCAGATGTGCTGTCTCACCATCTTCGGCCGCGATTCGCGACAAGCGGACGACGCGCATGCATGTAGCGAACATGCTGTGAATCTGCAGCGCATGCTTAAGATACGCCACAGTCCCAAATCGGAGGATCAGACGTGCAGCTCGCGTCGACGACCGCCATCAATGCGGAGCTGCGATCCTTCAATGCAGGTGAGCTCGCCCGTGCGGGCAGAGTGAACACCAACAGCGTCCCGGGTATGCTCAATTTCCAGCTTCCGTTGTCCGTGTCAACATTGGGAGTCTCCAAATGAAAGATCCACCATCATGTGGCTACTGAATGCCACCACCAAGAAGCTTGAGTTCTTCAACGAGCAGGACAAATACGGCCGATACGCCATCTTCTCTCATGTCTGGCTGAGCAAAGAGGAAGAGGTCACCTTTCAAGATATCGAGAATGGCACCTTTACCCACACCCACAAAGCCGGATGGGCGAAAGTCGAAAACGCTTGTCGCCGTGCTTTGGAGGACAAGTTGGATTACTGCTGGATCGACACTTGTTGTGTCGACAAGTCCAGCAGCGCGGAGCTATCCGAAGCGATCAATAGCATGTATCGTTGGTATTATCAGGCAAAGGTGTGCTACGCATACCTGCCAGACGTGCCGGAAGTAGCATTGGGACAATCCAAGTGGTTCACCAGGGGATGGACTCTGCAGGAGCTGATCGCACCAGGCCATGTCCTATTCTATGACGGTGAATGGCAATTCCTCGGTAGCAAAATCAGCATGGTTAGAGAGTTGGCCGAGATAACACGAATCGATGCCAACGTCCTACGGGACCGGGAGAATCTCATGTCCGTCAGCGTGGCCGCTCGAATGGCATGGGCGGCCTCACGCTCCACGTCGCGCGAGGAAGACCGCGCATACTCCCTCATGGGCATCTTTGACGTCAACATGCCGATGCTCTACGGTGAAGGCCGAAAGTCTTTTACCCGCCTTCAAGAAGAGATCATCAAGTGCTCGACCGACCATTCTATTCTCGTCTGGCAAGGCTGGGAGGAGTCCCACTTGACAACACTCATGTCTCCATCACCCTACGGCTTTCGGTACGCCCACAATGTCCTTTCATGGGACAGTCCTGGCATAGATGAATCTTTCCAGCTCTCGAACAAAGGCCTCAGGATATCTCTTCCAGCCGTGCAGACTCCCGAACACCCGAGCCTCCTCACCGCCATCCTCAACTGCCGATACGATGCCAACTCCCTGACACAAATCGCCATACTTCTCCGCAAACAGCCTCACGGCCGCGTCGTGCCAACAAGAGAATTCACGTCCACGGTCTGCGAGATTTCTGCCGTACCCAACGCTGCAGGGAAGCTGTCGACCCTGCGGAACCTCGACCGAAAGAATCTCCCAGCTGCCGAATGGATGGATCTGCTCATTGTGCGAGAGCAGACAAAGTCGTCCAGCGAAACGCCCGACAGCATCTGGACGCAAGTAATCTCCATCCACAATACGATTGCCCACCTCGGGATCTTGCAAGTGCATCCCTCTGAAGCCTGGAACGCCAGAGCCAAGACTATAACTTTCGTGATGACCGGGTCACCGGAATATGATCGCGGATACATGGTACTTGGCGAGAAGGACGGGAAGAAAAGGTTCGGACTGGCGTTCGGGCAGGAGATTAATTCGGGACGAATGGAACCGAGGATTTGGTTGACGAAGTGTGCTTCGATTGCGGAGGTTTCGGGGGTTGAGAAGTACGGTTCCGAGGAAGAGTGCGACAGTGGAGTTCAAGAAGGGAAGGGCGGACTTGTGGGCAGGCGTGGAGAGGAAGCTGACGGCGAAAGGAGAGGTGGAGTGGGTGATCAAGGTGACTTTGATCGTGGGAGGCTAGAAGACTAAGATGTCCTTCGCCGAGCTTCTCGAGGCCATGCGTGGCGTACTCACATGGCGGTACAGAGCGTGAGTCCGACGTAAAACAGGCTGGAATAGCATTGTACATCTCGTTGTTTTACAGGCTCCTCGACATGCAGATCGTCTCCGATGAGTCGTGTCGGGGTGGAGAGTTCACTTCAACCTGCTCGTCCATTGACGACCATCCCAATCCAGCTTCCTCGTACCATTCGCTCGAGTCCGTAGGCAAGTCCCCGAGATGGCATTCCAGCATCGGCCCTGGTAGAGTATGGTTCATCATAGTTGTCCTGGCGCTTCTCACACCGCGTCTAGGCGCCTCCTTCGCGAGGCGGCAGACCGGACGAGTAATGACCGGATCATGAGCAGAGTGTTCTCAGCCAGCTGAGCCAAGTGTGTCCGATACCACCAACGCCATCCGTCTCTTGCGCTTCAGAATTGTGTTCAGTATCCCCATGACCTTCCTCCTCTTCATATGATCGGATCCGCCGCCACATCATTACTCTCCATCCTCATATACGCATCAATCGCCGCCGAAAACGCCGCGAAACCCGCACACCCAATCGCCATCGCCTGCGGACCCGCACTCTTCGCCAGGAACCCTCCCGTAAAACACCCCGCAGCCACTCCATTCGCCAGATCATTCTTCCCGCGGAAGCCCTCAATCACGCACTCACTTCCCGAGTAGACTCCTCCAATGTATCCGAAATTCTTCGCCGACGCCCATGATGATTTTCCCATATCTTTGAATCCGGCTTTGATTTGTTGGCGCATGGGGATCTCTTTGATGGCGGTTCCTGCGCCGCCGGGCAGGCCGCCGGACATGGGCGTGTCGTAGCGCATGGAGGCCACGAAGAGGCCGAAGAGGCCACCGAGACCGAAGCCCATTCCGCCGGCGAGTGCCATTTTTACGGGGCAGGATTCCATACCGGATTGCATCTGAGCGGCGGGTTAGTGAGGTGCTGAGAAGAACTTGGCTGTTGGAAATGTCCGTACCAGCTTGATCATTTGCTGCTCTTGTAATTTTTGAGGATCCATGCCGGCTGATGCTCCGCCTCCCATCTGGGGAGGCATTCCGGGAAAAGACATCGTGCCGACGATTGGGTAGAGTGTATGTGGTTGCGAGGATGAAGGTCGCGAGAGATGGAAATGTTTCTCTGTGGAAGGAAGTTCACGCGGATATCGGGCACAGTTTAGCGCTGTCCCAAAGGGGAAGTCTGCCGATCACATGCGGCTCGACTCCAGGACAGTGACCGTGGAGCAGTGAAGAAGTCGCTATGTGCATAAGGCTTATGAGCGATCTCCTTACAATCAGTGCAGCGATTCGAAGTGAAGGGTCAAATGACTTTTGTTCAGCTAGCTACTGATCGCCGCTCCAAGGTCACAAGCCCCAAACGCAGTCAGGGCGACGCTAGCAATGCAGTCAGTTCGACGCTAGCTTCTGCACCAACTTGAACGCAGATTGATTCAAAATCAATGGCGCACGTAGGAATGCACGCTCGCTTGAGCCCCACTCTGATATTGGACTCAAAAATGTGTCTCACACCTCAGTCCCCAATCGCGAAACGTGTTCTCGACCTCCGGCTGAGATCGACTCAGGTCCCTTGGCACGTCGCTGAGATTCCTCTGACGCATTCTGCCGGGTTGCTCGTATGGCCTGTAGTACAGCCAGGCCTTGATGACATACGTCTCCTCTCCATATCCGTACTTCTTCAGCGCCTTTTCCAACGTCCACCAGGGCATTCGAGATCGGTACCGCTCGTCCCACTCGATCACATCGAGGTTTGCAGCGATGACGAGCGGAGCTCTAAGCGGCGATTCAGCAACTGGGTTGCGTCTAAGCCATGCCTGAGCTTGGGCAATGGAGTTCTCCAGAAGTTCTCGCCAGAACTCGCCGTCTTCATCGTGGGTCGCAATGGGCAAGACAAACGTATTCCTGCCGTAGAACATGGGTATGGTGTCTGCTCGCATCTCCCTGCAGACTTGGGTGATTGGCGGCTGGACGTCTCGGGTGGGTTCTCGGAGGCTGGAAGGATATACGAGAATGGTGCGGTTTTCGGGAAGAACATAACCGTAGATTTGGTTGCGAAGTTCAGCGCTGAGCTTGCCGAAGCCACAATTGTCCATGGCGATGGCTTGAAAGTCTTGGTTTTGCGTTGAGGCGCACTGGTCCTTAGAGGTGGCTCTTGTGGTAGTGGCAGATGAGGCGGCGGCAGCTTGTGTGAGCGTGAGTGAGGCTTTGTGATTGATGTAGACAACGGAGTGTTGCAGAGAGGGTGGTGTTCGAGTGCGCGATAGACTTGGTTTGCGGAAGAGACAGCAGTCAAAGATGTCAGGTGACAGTTGGTCGACATTCGTGCTTCACGCGGTGGTCGCAAGATCCTGCTTGTAAAGTGAGGTGATTGGCCTGAGTGAGGCCGTTATTCCACGGTCGTGGCATTTGCACGTGCGATGCTGACACGAGTGTGAATTAGAGAGCGTCGGTAGCTTTCACAAGCAGCATCTTTCACAAGTAAGCGGCATCTGCAGATGTCACTCAAAGTAAACGTTCGTCGAATCAAGTCTTCATTTGTTCGCTTCCACTCAGGTTTCCCCTCTTCGACTTTTTTGCTGCGATGTAAATCCCAAAACCCAACGCCTCGCTAACCCAAACATATCTCTTGAATCCGCGATGATCCTACTGTCCAAGCACTCTCTTATCCTCTGTTCACAACGTTAGCGTTCCTTCTTCCACGCCTCGTTTGAAATTTCATCACTGCGTACTCTGCTGGGTAAGAAGGAGTCCGTAACGCTTCTTCAGCGTCACACGGTGTCTGTGCATTACTCGTTAGCACAAACTCTCCAATAATACTCCATCTTGCACGCGCCGTACCTGGAGTACTTGTCATCGGGCGAGAAGCGGGCTGGGTGTGCGGACTTGGTGACTTCGCCGGAGACGACCTTGTCGAGGGTGTAGAGGCGGTTGCCGTTCGGATCGAGGGTGTACATGAGATGCATGGTGGGTGGTTGGTGTCGTAGGTCTTTCGGTGGGTTGTAGTGGCAGTTGTGAGACTGGCTGGCGTGCTTTGCGATTGGAATTTCGTCTTTGAGTCGTCGCTGCGAACAAAAATGCGGAGCTCGTCGGGGAAGCCACGACCGGGACAACGTGAACACCCGTGCTCAGCGCTACCTCAGCGCATTGGACAACTACACCTTTCAATGCGACATCATCCCTCTCTCAATCAAGCAAGAGACTCGACAATTACCACGACACAGCCGCCGAGATGCAGTCCTTCAACCTCATTCTCCTACCGATCCTCCTCCTCATTGCCCCTGCAATGAGCCAGTTCTTCAACTGGTTCGGCCAGCAGCAACAGCAAGAACCACAAAATATGGCCTCAGACTCGCAATGGTATAAGCAGAATTACGAGAGTGGTAAGTCACACGCCTGGCAGAACCGAGGCTACGTACATCAGGGCTAATATCAACATCTGTACAGCACGATGCGACAAATACCTCTGCCCACACACCCTCTCCTGCGTCCACTTCCCACACCATTGTCCCTGCGCATTCCCGGACGTCGAGGACAAAGTCGAATTCGGCGATGGAAGCATGGCATGCGTCAGCAAAGGAGGGTTCAAAGCTGGAGAGTCTGCGCGGAAGGTCGAGCTAGCAAGGAAAGGCCTATTATGAGGAAGAAGTTGGTGGAGTTGTGTTCGTTAAAAGATACCATAATGCATTTCGAGAACGGTCGTGAGCTAAGTTATACACGAGGATGGGAATCCTCATCATTCTTCCCGGACGAACATATCCAACTTCCCGCCCAGAAACATCGCCGATCAGCTCTTAGCGACCTTCGGCGGGCTGCTGGTATACTTGTATGCAAACAGCTGCGGACTCTCGATGCCAACCTCCTCTCTGCCCCACTGATGCAAAAGAGCTTTGGACAACAACTTTCGCTCCTGGTCAGACTTTTCGAGTCGCTGCTTCCAGTACTGCTCACGATTCTGCATCTTCTCTGTGACCTCGCTGTCGAGCTCGGTGTTGAGAGCTTGCAGGTCTGATAATCGGATCTTGAGGCTGGCGCTTTCCGCTCGGGAGGCTTCCAACTCGGTCCGAACAGCATCGAGAGCGGTCTTCTCGTTTCGCGACGCTTCGTTCCGAGCCTGCATTTCCTCCAGATCATCTTGTGCCTCGTCGCGCTCGAGAATGGCTTCGTTGAGCTCACTCTGCTTCGCATCGAGTTCCGATCGCACAATCTCGAGCTCCTGCGCAGAGATCTTGTTGCCTTCATCGTGCGCCGACCTCAAGCGCTTCACTTCTGCTCCCTGTGAGGCCTGATCCTCCTTCAGCTGCAGCCGCAGTTCCTGGACGGTTCGCTGCAAAGCTGCAGCAAGCTCGACCGCTCGTGTCCTGTCTGCCGATGTGCGCGAAAGCTCGTTATTGTGGTCCCGAGTGCTTTGCGCGTGTTGGTCGCGCAAGGCCTTCAGCTCACTCTTCGTCTCGGCGCTCTCTTCGTTCAGACGTCGAATCTCCGCACTGGCACTTTCCAGTCGGCTCTCCAGTCCTGTGACGACAGCTTCTTCCTCCTGCGCATGCTGCAACTCCAAACGCAGACGCTCTAACTCTGCGTCGTGCTCCTCGCGCTGCTCATCGGATTCTTTTCTGAGAAGTCTAGCAGTCTCTTCAGCATCATCGCGACTGCGCCGCGCGGTGTTCAGATCCTGCTCCATGTTTCGCATCGCCTTGCTATGCTCGATGTTCTGCTGCTTCATCAGGTCACGAAGTCTTCGGAGCTCCCCCGCATCCTTGCTCTCTTCTCCATTACCACTTGACTCCGTTGCTCGGGCACGCCGCTGTTCATCTTGCAACTTCTCCTTCAGGTCGCCGAACTCGCGGCGGAATTCCTCGCTGTGACGATACGCCGCTTCCTTCATCTCAGTGAGATCGCGCTCCCTGCGCACAGCTTCGGCCATTCGGGCGTCGTGACTTGCCTTCTCTTGCTTGCGCAAACGGCGCTCTTCCTCCACAGCTTGTCCAAGCGCGCTGTTGAGATGTTCGAGCTGCTCGCATTTGAGCTGCAGTTCTCGCAGTTGCGACTCTAGTTCTGCTTGGCGCTCGTACTGCTCTTCGTACTTGACGTTCTCGTGGGTGTCTCGTGCGGACGCGCGGCGATGAAGTGCTGGTGAGCGCACGGGTGACAGCGTTGGGCTTGAAGCACGACCTGGAGTCGATCCACCCTCGTGCGCCGGGGCCTGTCTGAGCGATTGGTTCGCTGTACTGAGCTGCCTGCCGCGCACGGAGCCTCCAGCATGGCGAGCAGGTGAAAGCTCGCTGTTGTAGTCTTCGACCATGGGTTGTAAGAACTGCTTGTGGACCGGAGGAATTGGGGTCGATCCATTGCCGTACGTCTGCCACTCGGAGCTGAATGGTTCGTCGCGATCGTCTTGTTCAATGCTTTCATCGATGTCATCTTCCAGAACCGAGACCTTGGGTGGGCTATGGTCCGGAGTGTGATTGCTCCTACCAGTGTGTTCCTCCTTGTTGTCTCTAGCATCCTCGCCCGGCACATGCAAGACCTCATTCGATTGCAACTTCCCTCGGCCACTTGTCCCGTCAACTCTCGCGTCCACTCCCGCATCCTTGTGTTCCACCGCAGACTGTTTCTTCGCGCGCTTCTTCAGACTGCCACCTCGCATCCACATCTCCATGTTCTGCGTGAAATCACTAGGTCCATCGATGTCTCCGGAGAAGATGCGGTCTGCTCTCGGCTTTGCGATCGACGTTTCGGTGTCGCTAGCACTATCCAGTGCACCTAAATCGAGAGTGTAGTCGGAAGCAGTCGGTGAAGCAGGCCGCAGATGGGCGCGTGTCGGCGGACTCGACTGCATCTTTGCCCTTGGTCAACTGTGTTCGATTATGTCGCGTTACTTCATATCCTCTTCCAATGGCAAGGTGTAACGCGTAGTTCTGGGATGTTCGTTTAGAAATAAATTGTGTTCGCGAGAGGCCGTGCAGTTCATGGATGTCAATTGTTTTGATCGCCCAAACTTTTCCCCGCGTTTCGCCAACGCGATGCGACCTCGCGACAACACTTCACCACTTTCAGACGCTGCCAAGGAAAATACACGATCTGCTTTCTCCTTGTCCTCCCACACCGCAGCGCATGCCATCTGGAAGTGTTGCAGAGACGCATGTCTCTCAGGCGGAACATCATCTGTCGACGATAGTCTTACTGGCGGCTGCAGGCTCTCTGATCTGGTACCTGATTGTGACATTGGTCACGACCATTGGATGCTCGCAGTTGTAGGTTGTTGAAGACCTGCTAGGCATTGATGTGTTCTAACGTTGCGCAGATGGCGGCACTACTCCTCGCCGAGGCCTCGAGCTCCCACGAGTCCCACAGAAAGCCCTGATCTGACGATCATTCGTCCGATCAAAGGCCTGGAACCGCGATTGTACGATTGCCTGGCCTCGACATTCCGTCAGGACTACCCGAAGGGGAAGGTTCACGTCCGCTTCTGTATATCACACCGCGGAGATCCATCACTTGGGGTCATTCTAAAACTCCTCGAGGACTTCCCAGAGCACGATGCGCAGCTATTGGTCGAAGATGAGGATCAGGTCCTCAAAGATGGCAAGCTGGGTCCAAATCCAAAGATCCGAAACATGAGTCGTGCATACAGGGAAGCTGTTGGAGACATCATCTGGGTGATTGACTGCAACGTGTGGGTCGCGAAAGGTGTATGTGGGCGAATGGTCGCAAAATTGCAGGGCGATGGGACACCGTACAAGAACAAGTTTGTTCATCAGCTGCCTCTTGTGGTGGATATTGTTGGTGGCTCAGCAAGGAGCGAGTCTCGGGGATTGCTCAACGGCGACGCCGAGGAAAGTGACGATGCTCAATTGCGGACAACCGGATCTGCTACCGCCACAGTTCAAGGTCACGCAGAACGCACTCCCTCCTCCATCGGTGGTGGTCGACTCGAAGAAGCGTTCATGTCATCTGCTCATGCCAAATTCTACATCGCGATCAACACCGTTCTCATCGCGCCATGTGCGGTCGGCAAAAGTACGATGTTTCGGAAGAGCCATCTGAACAGCGTCACGGATGACCAAGGGATTGACTACTTCAGCGAAAACATCTGCGAGGATCATCTGATTGGAGACCGCCTGTGGAAGCACAAAGTCGCCGAGGAGCGAGAGGGCCAAACAATTGGAAAGCACGCTTGTCTGTTCGGAGACATGGCTATACAACCGATGGCAAACATGAGCTTGAAGGAATACTGGAGCCGGAGGGTGCGATGGTTGCGGGTGAGAAAGTACACCGTAACTCTCGCCACGTTCGTGGAGCCTGGCACGGAAAGCTTTCTTTGCTCTGTCTACGGCGCATTCGCGGTGTCAACGCTACCTTGGTTTCACAATACCCTTGGCATACCTCAGACATGGACTGCTTTTGTTCTCCTCTGGCTGCTAAGCGTCACAGCATGGTGTGGCGTTGATTGGTTGGTATACCAGAAGCTGCACTCTGGAGCTTCATTCGAGGTGGACGAGGACACGCCATTCTTTGCAAGACCGCGGAGTCTTGACAACGAACGAAAGTTCGGAGAGTGGCTTTTGGCATGGCTAGGGAGAGAGGCGCTGGCATGTCCCATCTGGGTCTGGGCGTTCTGGGGAGGCGCGACGGTCGAATGGCGTGGGAAGCGGTTCTGGGTTGGCATGGATATGAAAGTGCACGCGATCCCACACGAAGACGATGATCCAACGTCGAATGATTCTGCGGATGGCAAAGCTCGCAGAGACTGATAATATCAACGGCAACTCTGCGCCGTGGCAACACCGAGTGTACAAATCGTACAGCAAGGAAGTCTCGAGTATGTTGAATGGACCGATTCACACCACACTGTGGGCTGACCTTGACAAGAAAGGGACTGTATGTGAGACATCTTCGTGACCGACCTAAACTGCTCCTTGTGATGTCTCAGAGCAGTCGGTATGAACTGCCCCCCCCCGCAAAGCTCAACTGCCGGTGCTGGCCTCGGAAATCTTTGGCTTTGATGAGTGCAAGCCCGAGATTCCTGCCATGAGCCAGCACAAGGATCAGGCCACTTCGCGAGTACCCTGCCGAGACTGTCGTGATCGAAAAGATGATGAGCCCATGGTCGGCGAAGTCCCGACTCGGCAGAGAAAGCATCCGCGCATGCCATCGAGATCATCCGAGCAATGGATGAGCGGCTCACCGACCTAATGCAGATGACAGCACGGTCACCCTGGTATACCACTCGACCAAGGTCGACCATGGCATCGATGCCTGAATGCATCGTCCTCGGCCAGGTATTCTGGTGGGTGTAGCTGACCTCCTAACGCTAAAACCTGAGCTCACAACGCTAGAGCTCGGCTTACATGCTAAAAGCGGAACTGTAAGCCGAAAATTGCGGGAGTAGCCGAAGAATGTTAGGTGTAATATTATAGCGCAGACGCCTAGGCGTATATATTAGACCGCGCGCGAAGTTTAAGGGACGCTAAGCTACTAGCGCGAAATCGAAATTTTCTCCCCTTCCTTCTTCCTTCCTTACTTCTACTCGCTTATTATAACCTTACTTATAACTACCTAGGTAAGTTATCCCTAATATTACCGCTAACCTTATTATAGCTTACCCTTTATAGCCTCTACGATTACGTAAGTATAAATTTAAGACATCCCTAACCTTACTACTTATCTTTCGGCTAACCGCTATATATAAACCTTAAGATAAAGGACAATAGAGTACTCGAGTAGACTAGAAAACTAGCGGCTAGCGTAAGGTTAGCCTAGATATTATAGGTAAGCTTATCGCTAACCTTATATAGAAATACTATAAGAGAATAGTTAAGGCTTAGGGAGACGGAACACGGATAAGGGGTAAGGCTTTCGACGTAGTTTATTATTATCTATAGCCTTATATGTAACCTTACTACTAACCTTATAGCTTATAGGACGACTATAAGTACGTCGAGATTCCTAAAGGCTAGGCGATCTACCTAATACCGGAGGGATAGAAGTATAGATTCCCTAATATTATAGCTAATCTTATAGCTAACCGTATATAGATATACTAAGGGAACCTTCGTATTAACCTTAAAGGACGAAGCTATCCCGACTCCGGCACCTCTTATAAATAAGGTAACGATAGGTATGTTATACCTAACGTCGTACCCTAACCTTACGGCTAACTATATTATAGGCGCCGAATCTAACGGCTTAGAGGATTCTAATAGAGAAGTGTCTATTCCGAGATATAGCTTTAACAATTAGGATAAGGCTAGGCTATATAACGTAAGCTTACGTATAATACTATGTTAAGGAAGGCTAAGGCATAGCCTAGCTCTAGACCTTAGGTAAGGTCGTTAATAATACGTAGATAATACGACGCCGAGTATAGCGGCGAATGCCGCTTACGTAACGTATAGTCGTA
>JALRMM010000157.1:22711-77170 GCA_026122155.1 Zymoseptoria crescenta | reverse complement strand
GCTCACACGGGCATGTCTTGGCGGGATTTCGCGCTAACACGATTTTCGGAAATCGGGAAATGCGGAATTCGACCGGTTGGCCACTCTGGAGCTTCGTCCTTCTCGGGGCTGACATGCATGCCTGCTCTTTTAGCCGCTGCAACCAGCCTCGCCGCCAATGAGGATCCAACGAGACCTGTCACAGCATATGTAGCGCCATGGACGATGCTGCAACTGCACATAGGAGGCAGTGTACAGACAGACATCTGGCGTTTGCCCGCGATGGAGAACTTTCATCAGCATGAATACAGACACTATGCGACGCGAGATCTCGCAGATCACTCGCCGCCTGAATTGAACTTTGGTCCGCAGTGTGACGCTTATCGCTTTTTGATCCAGACAGTCGGTGTTGCGACAGGCTGCTGTGCACCAAATGGGCAACCTCAGCTCAGCACAAAGCTTGAGGGGCCGCCCTTCAGGCCGAACGCAAGACCTCGAAGCACCGCCGGTCGGAGAGCGTCGGACTGATGGGACTACTGGAGTTGAGTTGGACAGCAAACCGTGTGACGATCGTCACGCAGGTTTCGATCATCTTGACTCGGACCGCAAAGCTGCACTCATAGCCAAGATCCAGGACTTCGAGGATGCAGTTCAACCTCACACGGACGAAGGTGGAGATCCTTATTACATCGGCGACGCCTATGAAGACGCCAAATGTGCGAGCGAGTGGGAACTCAAGAAGTGAGTATAGCCCTTTGGCTCGGAGTCGAGCATGTCGCTAATGCTGGCGTCGGACAGCCCAGGGCCATATCTCAAGTACGTGAAGGAACTCGCTGAAGCCCCAGCTTGGCGCCATCTGGAGTATCTAGCCCACTGGATGGAAGTGACTGCGGCACCTCCCAAATGGAAATTCATCAAGGAATATCCGCAGAAGAGAGATGAAAGGGCGGCCCGCACAAAGGTCTGCGTGATCGACTACACAAACAAGGTGCGATCAAGGTCGGAACGGTTCAACGACTCGCCCAGTTTGCAGGCCGCTCTTGAACAAGCACCGCAGGCTGCCGATCAGGCACAAGTGCGATTGATAATCGTCGAGGACTTGTCACGGGATGTGGTGGAGACACTGGGAGCTCATTACGATATCGATCGTAAGTCTACCTAGTGTCAATCTGACCCTTTGGCTAAAACAAATTCTAGCACTGTTCTTCATTTCGCACATCAGCGATTACCTCTTTCACAACGTTCGGGATCGATGGGTCGAGCTACCCAACCTCGAGGTAGATGCCCGCGATCGGAGCCATTTCAGCTTGCAATATTTACGCCCACGGTACTTCAGAACAGAGGATGAGTTTACGCAGGCTGAGAAAGATAGCGGAAGGTTCAACGTTCTGCGCCGATTGGACAGTGATCGGAGTCGAGAATGGCACAAGAAAGGTCTTTTTGGAAAGCCAGGGGCCAGTGTCACTTTGAGCCGGGCGAAGACTTCTTTGTGGATCAAGCCAAGACAGACGAGCGATCTGGTGACAGGTATGTTTCGACAACGCTTCCATCTTAACGTCACTGATAATGTTCAGCCATCCTGATTGTGGATCCGACTGTCAGTACAGGAAGTCCACTCTGGCACGGATACCGACCTTTCGAGAACACGCCTTCAATGGAGAAGATGCGGCATAGGTCGGAGTCGCATACTGGTCCTTCTCGAACATCTCTCTATGAAGATGTCATCTACTGGAGCAGTCGTATGACCTCTGCAGAGATCGACCGCGTACATGAGGATCCGCGTTCGATCGCATTGTCAATGTACCGACTTGTCGTCGCCGACTGGCTCGTCGTGCTGATGTACATGACCGCGATGCTCTTCGACATAGAATGGGCCATCACAAGGCCTCACTGGGGCCAGAATTTCAACAACAATGATGAGCTTCTCGGTCGCCTTTCGCCATGGAATCGCAATATGGGCTGCTACAAGAGCATGATCTCGGAAGGTGTCGCGCGATTATTTCCTGAAACGTCCCAGGCGGAAAGCGGTTCTCTGTCAGGGTCGTCTGCTACGGCGCCTTCATCGCTATCATCTTCGCCTCTTATGTGTCTGTGGCCGGACTTTCGAAAGGTCGCGCAGCAAATGGCCGCCGTTGAGCTACGCATGACTCGGATCCAAACCGTGGCCACCAACGCCATGGCCAACGAAGAAGCACGGGGCCTGGCTCGTTTAACGCTCCTCGCCGCGATCTTCATTCCATTGAGCTTCACGACCAGCTTCCTAAGTATGTCGCCCGACTTCGTCAATGCTACGCAGACGATCTGGTTGTTTTTTGTGCTGGCCGTGCCAATCACCATCGTCGCCTTGGCATCCGCGGATCTCAGGCGTCGTGAGAAGCATGGGTTGTGGCATGCGACGTGGAAGAAATTGTCTGGAACGACTAAAGAGAAGGAAAGCAAAGCCGACACTGAAACGGATGGCAGGACTGCGCATTCATTGAGTCAGACCTGGCTGCTGTGGTTGGAACGAGTGAGAGCACTGTTTGCCGGCAGGCCGGCAAGCAACGGCGATGCTGTCAAGATGCACGATCCATGAGAGACGACGGTCGAGGAAGATCTCACGATTTCTGCAAGCATACTACGGCTACGACCATAGAATATTCTGCGTCCGGCCATCTCAATGGAACTTCACGACTGACGACACATTCACGACTTAGACCCATGTACAACATACGAGTGTCGTAATCTGCGTCAGACATGGAAATCAGCTACTGGTAACAACGAGTTATGTGCCATGCAGACATAACTGCCTTGATCGCGTCTCGTGGCCCTTTTTGCATACCAAGGTCGCCAACGTCCCTGCCGGCCAAATGAGCAATTCCGACGTTGAGCAACCCACCTTGTGCAGCGACTCCACCGAAACGAACAAACAACAAACATATCAACAATAGCACAGCCAGAAGCATCGGTAAGAACATCGATGGAGAACTCCGGGTTCGAACCGATCCCTGGAGTACTAGTTCTCATCACTGACTTCGAGTGTATGGAGATGCAGAGAAGACGTTGGAGAAGATCGAATGTTCAAGCTCACTCTTTCTGCTCCTGGTCATGGCGCGAAAGAGGAGGCAGTCCCTGACACACCAAGATGGGATCAGAATCAAGTCAAGCCAGCACAACAGACCCTCCCCCTTTCCTTTCAGATTATCCCTGGTACCAGATGCCCAACCAGTAAGCTCAATCCCGACCACGGTATACCCGTCAGAGCGCATTTCCACCGTGGTCGCACCCTCCAAGCTGCTCTGTCGCCCGCCGTCGTGCGTATAGCTCGCTCGAGTGAACTCAAGCCCATTGAACGCTGCTACTGGAGCCCGCCTGTTCAAGATGAAGTCTTCGACGATCCAATCGGCAGTTCCCTGGCACAAGGGAGCCTGGTCATAGAAATCTTGCGAGACCGATTGACTGTCCAGTACACAGAACCGCTAGTCGCACTATGCGCCACGACTCGTAAGTCGATCTCGTCGCCTTGGTTGATCTCGACGTCCCAGTAGCCAGATTTCGCAGGCCACCATTCGTACCAGGCCCGGTAGCGAACCCCGTCTGCATTGACTCGCCAGTCGATGCCTGGTTGCGAACAGCTCGCTTTGCGAGAGGTGTATGTAGCTATGCATTGCTTACCAGTCTGCAGAATCTGCTTACTACAGGTTCGGGCATCATCGATACCGACCCCAGCGGCGCCACACTACGTCTCGCCCGGTTCCGCATTGTTGGGCAACGTTACCGAGGGCACTCTGAATAATCCCCGGACTTCAGTGATCTGTTGCCCGAATTGAACAGCGCCCTGCACACTGGTAAGCGATTGCACCAATCCTGAGAATGGAAAGAAGTGCACGAACGGCCCAATATTGCATTGTCGCTTGTCGACGCTCGACAGCTTGTTGCGCATCGCTGAAGTGGGACGCTACTGCGTCCTGCGAGGAAATGAAGAGCCAGAGAGTCCAAGCCAGCCCATACCTACAAGAGACAGAGCTAGCACCGTTGTGGAAGTGGTGGTGAAAAGGAAGTCACCAACAGTTGAGGAAATGATGTTGTATACAGACGAAGTCACGTGGCTTGAAGACTCGGAAGGTGGAGCGACTGAAACGGAGGCAGAATGTTTCTTTCAAGGTCGCACAATCCTTCGCTGCAGAACCGTTCAAAAGTTCGTGGTTAGCTAGTCACTGCTGCGAAGTGGCGTGCTGCGTTGTACGTTGTTTGAGCATTCCTCTTGCCGACCGCCGTCGATGAGCTTCTCTCTACGCATGCATCTGGCATGCTTTGTATTGCTATCTAGCTGGACAACGCAGGGCACTGGCAAGATGGTTCTGGGGCTCTCTTCCCTTCGTGCCTGTCATTCTGCTTGTTCTTGAGTCGCCGTCCGTTAGCCGTCTCTAGCGACGGCGTGGGGCATGGCCGTATAGAGCTGTCTGGAGAGTCTTTGATTTCTGTGCTGACGGAAGCAGCAACCGATCAGCGTTGATGCATGGACAGCCGCACAGGCGTATATGCAGAGCGACGCGGGTGTCGAAACAGACCCAAGTATAGATGGAACTCTCTACACTGTCAAGAGATGTTTGAATGAAGCCATCTCCCGCGCGAAGTTCGCGTTCGTGATGCTAAGTACCAAGGTACCAGAATCGGGGCGGGGCCGAAACATTCACTCCGCACTAGCGCGGTCTTGGCAAAAAGTCAGAAGCTCGAAATTGCACGATTCTCAACAATCCTTGCCCGGTCATTTGCAAAACATCATATACAGTACCACCGCATCCAGCGTCATCATATGATCGCCTTCTTAGCTCAGTTGGTAGAGCGTACGTTGTTCCCGATGCATTCACTCCGACCACTTCTAACGACTTTGCAGGCGGCACTAGTACTTCAGGGACCATGCCGAGGTCGCCAGTTCAACTCTGTCAGGAGGCATTATTCTTTTGCCGTTCTTTTGAGCCGTCGATCGTCCAATTCGGACATCCATTGCGTTCACCATGAGCGTTGGAAGTTTTGCCTTTGTGTGAGACGGATGGTTGGGGATTTTGGGGGAACCACAGTCTTCCCGCTTACCAGGAGCCTCGAAGGCACTGTTCCTCTGCTGGTAGGAACATGTTACACACTTGACAGCAATGTTGTGCTCGCACGTTGGGTGTACCAAGGCGAAAAATGGCAGCAGCATACAGCGAGAGAGAACAGAAGCGAAAGCCAAATGACGACCGCGCGAAACAATGGTAGCGTACAGCGAGCAAGTCATCGCAGAACGCATCGGCAAGAGATTCCAAACCACAGCATCTCAGCTCTCCACCTTCCCATAACTCCATCTTCGTTACGTCCGTGTTGCGCAGGAATTATGTGCAGGTGACTTTGAGACCCTTCCACTTGCCTTTCTTGCGCCAATCCAAGCTGTTTGACCGATCAGACACATTGCGAACCGTAAGGGGGTGTCTGTACTTACCTGCGACACGTATTTCCCGCTCCGCCGCGACCGGGTCCTTTCATTGTGATTGGATCAGCGTTGATATCGCATTTCACATTGTTGTCCGTGAAGAAGGCGTATTGACACTTGGAAGACATGTTGTCGATCTTGGCGGATTTGGCGTCGAATGACCCAGGCGCGCCGCGTGGCGATCCGCAGGAAAGCGATCCATCCATATGTATTCCGTATGCTGGTCCAGCGCAATTGTCTGCCGCGTAGAAAGTAACATCCCACGCCTGGACCATGACCAGGCCGGAGAGGATCAGTCCTGCGAGATGCATCGTAATGGTAATTGGCCTTCGTTGTGCCTGAAGCTCGGCAAGAGGATTCCAGAGGAGTAGAGTCAGGTGTAGGAGACCGTGTAAGTTCTCCTACCTGTCCTGTTTGAAGATGGAAGGAGAGCTGGAGAGATTGGCAAGGAGAACGAGCAGATTTTATATTGACATTCATCGCGATCAGACGCGGGCTCAGGCGTACTTACGTGCTAAGCCAACACCATGTTCGTCCTTTCCGGCACCTGCCTGAGTTCAGAAACAGCCTGCTACTGCCCTGCAAAATATAGACGGAAGTCGGAGCTCCGATGCGTAAAGCCTGCCCAGATGACCTTGTAGCCTGTAAACAGGGAGTGGTGCTTACTGCCCTGTACCCCGTACACCGAATTGGTGCTTATGCGGGAAACTCAATCGACGCTCGTTGCGGACAGGAATCCGCATTTCCGAGCATCATTGGGTCGACTGAAATCACCTGACTTCACGCTAAGCTCTCATCGCACGAATTCGGCAGGCACGTGTTTTTTTGCTTTCTTGCAGCTGCGCACGACTTGTAATGACCGCAGTCCTTTGTCACATCGACAATTGATAGTCGCTACAGGCCCATCAGTATATCGCATCGAGCGTTGGAAAATTTGGACAGCTGACACTGATCATCGCGACAAGGAGAAGACACACCGGTCCTCTGCCTCGCCATGTTGCCTTGTCGGACTCTGCTTTCTGCATCGTTTCATTGCCTTTCACGCTGCATTGCCTGTCCTTTGTCGATGGCCTGTCCCGCTATCTTACCCTTTCGCTGTCTTAGCGCTGGTTTCGGAGCCCGGCTTCGTTGAAGGTCCATCTCCGTAACTGTCCGCTGCATTTCACTGCCCTGCTGTGATAGCGACCCTTCTATCTCGAATATCTGGCCACATTACAGGTCGTGCTGTGTCAGCTGCCCCGTAGGTCTTGCTGTCTCGATCATCACAGTAAGGCGGAACCTTCGGGTCGTGTCCGCCACATTCGCTTGATACTGGCGTGTGTCAAAGAGAAAATGGGCATGCATGGCAATCCATCACCACAAGCACACGCTCGATGATACAACGCACCACGGGTGTGTTTGTTGATTGTTTGATCTTACGGGGGCCTTCTAGCCCTCTCCGCTGCACGTTCCATCCGTGCCTTTAAAGCCTTAGCGATGGAAAGTCGACGAACAGTGAACAAACAAGCAATGTGCTGGACAAGATTGCGCATGGACGTCACTAGAAGTCTCAACTCTTTATCAGCTTGATCTTCTCTGCCGTCAAATCCACCCACTGTTTGACCACCTACAGTTGAGACTTTAAAAAGTAGCGCCTCCACCGCTGCGCCGATATCAACATGGAATCGTCCGCACCAAAAAACGCATCGTCTCAGCTATCGCTCATGTCCTACCAGGACAGGCAGCAGGCTGTGGCCGCAGAGCGCAAGGACAACAAAGCAAAGTATGCCCAAAGTCAGGCGCTGGGCTCCGGCTCGCGCGTCGAGATTCAGGTACCGATGCGCTCGGAGTACCCCCGTGTATTCTTCAAGGACCACACCAACAACGGGCAACTGGTCTCGTCGTGGAACGATGACGAGGCCGAAGTCATCGCGATGACCTGTCCCATCAACCTCGCCGGGAACGCATGCAAGCTCAAAGATGGCAGCTGCCCGTACTACCACATCTGCCGCGGCTGGAATCCCCTGAGCAGGCGGGCGCCTGTAAGTATGGCCACTTTCAGAGCATCGCAGGCTTCGCTAACGGATATAGGTCTCACCTTGCACGACTGATGGGCTGATCCATCCCATCGACCCTGGCGAGTCCGACATCAAGGTTGTCCATGTCCTGCAGACCTGCAGGTTCATCATCAAAGACGGCTGCTCTAAGCAGGACAAGGATTGCACTCACGCACACGACCATGTCGAGATCCGACGTGATCGACAAGAGAGAAAGGCGGTGATCGCTGCCCAGATCGTCGAGGCCAAGAAGCAAGGAATAAGTCTTGTCGTCGACCCAATGCCGCGCCCGTTTGAGTAGGCAAGAGCCCGAGGCAATGAGCTGGAGCAGCGGCTACTCTACATAGAGGAGGGCAAGAGAGCAATTGGCGATTATTCCATTCGGCGTTTTTCCGGTTTTGCGGAGACTACATGAGTTGTTGTTCAGTAACTTTGTTTAAAATGCATTTCGATACCTACGGCGCCTCTCCAGCGGTGTCATGATAGTATGTCCTGGGCTGCGCAGACTGCCCCATGATCCTGCGCTGTTCACACTTCCTTCTTCCAGCCAGCGCCTAATCATTCGCATGGCAATCGCATGTCATCCTTTCACAGCTGCTTCCCATTCCTCTCCGCCTCGAGCTCCCTCTCCGCGTTCCTGTAGTACTTCGCAGTGTCCACACCATGCTGGTTGTGGTTTACAAAGTTGAACCACGGCATCACATGCAAGAAAGTCCCCGAGTATCTGCTCTGCCTGCTCGCCGCACCTTGCATGTATTCCGTGAGCGTACTCTTCCCGTATAGCGGCTCGCCCTTCTTGACGCGGTCCGTCATCTCCCGCATATCCATCTCGATTTCGCGGCGGTTCTCGCTGAAGCCGTAGAACCGGTTGATCGAACGGCTGTAGAAGAGCATGAAGCCCGCTGTGACGCTGATGAATCCGGAGAGACGCATGATCTGGGCGAAGCCGCCGCGGCCGACTTCTGAGGGCGAGATGCGCTCCCACCAGTACATGAGTGCAGGACCGCTCGCGGCGAAGGCGGTAGCGGCGAGGTAGTCGGAGCCACGAGCATATCCTACGACACGCTTGAAATGAGGATCGGAGTCGATAAGCTGGAGGGAGGGTAAAGGTCAGTAGTTGAACGTGGCAGCTCCTGTTTGTTGTAGCAAAGGGCGTACTGGGTAATCGGAGTTGAGGCTCTTGGCGGGCACGAAAGGTTTGCTCGTCTGGCCCAATTCAGGGCCCTCGATGGCGGATTGCGTCTCTTTGGGATACTGTTGTTGCGCCATGGCGGGCGGAAGATTGTGGTGTGCGAAAGAGGGAGCGCAAAGATGTCGAGTTCGTACATCAAGGCGTGAGGTTCAATGCCCGCTCTTCCGCTCGGACATGTACGGCGGACTATATCGCGCTATGTTCAACTGGACGCTCTGCCAATCCAATCTCGAAACTTTACGAGAGCAATACTTCACGTTCAGTCAACCCTCCACAGCGACAACATGTCGCGCCCGAGCATCAGCGACCTCACCGACGACAACGTTATTGCGAAGCTCGCGCGCGAAACATGGCTGTCTTCCGCCGCGCCTCCAAAGGTGCTTCCACAGACTCTCGGCCAGCTCTGGAAGCTCGTTGAAGATGAACAATTCTCACAGTTCTCTCTGCTCCTCCTCGAACAGCTGCAGACCCTCGAAAGATATCTCTGGCCAGGCTACAGCGAAGACGCTTCCAATCTACATGTGCTATTGCTGGTTTTGCTGGCCAACACCAAGCGACAGGAACATCTCCCCGTATGGCCGCTCTTCACTTCCAACCCGGACGGTTTTTCGAGTTTCTTCCAGCGAGTGGTCCATCTCAGCATCGACAAATCGGTCGCGACAGACTTGCGAACGTGTCTTCTCACCTTCATCGTCGGCGCTTTCCAAAGCTTGGATCATGGCATTGTGAGGAAGGAATGCGCTCCGCTGGTTTCGATTGGCATCTGGCACAATCTTCACAGCGTAGCTTCAAGAGATGCCCGTTTGGTCAAGAGTGCGCAATTACAAAAGGCATGGCGGGCATCAGGGAAGAAGTTCGACACTGCGGACGGAGCAGGGCAGGCCAGATTGAGGTTGGAGAGGAGCTGGTTACATGCTCTGCTGTTGAATTTCTTCGACATCTTATACGACACGAAGGCCACGGCAGATCAACGATCGAATGACACACGCTTTTGCGAGCGTTTCCTCGAGCTACTCGCGGATTTGGAAAGCCAGCTGCCGACGAGACGGTATGTGAATACGCTGCTGCATGATATGAATCTTCTTCCGGTCATTGCGCTGTCACCCAAGTTTCAGAACGAGGAGAATCTCAGAGAGATGTACAAACTACTGGAGCACTATAGTCTGTTCCCGATCGATGATCAATCAGGTCGCCAGTTGAGCAGGCAGGAGTACGGAGCAGAGCAGAACGCAAGGATATCGCGGCTACAAAAGGCCGCGCAAAAATTGCAACCAGAGAAGCTGAAGATTCTAGTGTTGCAAAACTTTGGCGCGTTGTCTCAACGTACAGAGCTCGAGGGCCATCTGGAAGGTTTGGCTGATGCTGAATTGATCGCGCTGTGCCAGATGATGGACCTGCGGACCTCGGAGTATCCTGAATCTTCCCTGCTGGTGCGCGATCGTGCGTTTCTGATCGAAGCTCTCGTCTCGTCGCTCGAAGCAAGACCTTACTTCACGGAAGAATTGCGACATCTGCCAATCCTCCCAAGTGAGACTGTGCTTTATGATCCTGCCATGTTGCGTGCGGACGGTCACAATGCATCCCAGCCGCTCTCGATTCCCAAGCTCAACCTGCAGTACCTCACAATAGGCGACTTCCTATGGCGCTCGTTCGTTCTGTATCGTCACGAGGCATTCTATGAAATTCGGAAACATCTCGAGGACACCGTCAAACGAATGCAGCCACGAAAGGGAGGCGGAATAACACGATTTGATGGCTTCTCCCGCCTGGCCATCCCGATAAGCAAGCCTGCCGTCATTGATGCTCTGCCGCCTAGAGTAGGGGAGACGATGCCAGCCCAGGTCAAGGTCGAAATTATCTTGGACGTGAGCAGATTGCAACCTGGATTGAGACGAGAATGGGAGGGTCTCCGGCCTGACGATACCGTTTTCCTTTTGGCTTTGCATCCGGAGGATCCCTCAACGAAAACGACAAATGGCGGCTCAAAGCACTCTCCAGCTGAAACGATTGGTCTGAAAGAGATCCGGTGCGCTGACGTGGTCAGCGTCCTTGATGACAATGGCAGACCTCTAAGGCAGCATCAGCACGTACAAAACAACGATGATCAGTCGCGGCCAAGACAACGCCGGCTGCTACTGCGAATGGACGCAGCGTCGTACAAGGTCGACAAAGCGCGAGCGGATTCTGGCAAGGGCGAGGTGTACGAGCACATCAACGTCATCGTACGGAGGCAAGCGAGGGAGAACAATTTCAGGCCAATTCTGGAAACTTTGAAACAGCTCGCTCTATCGGACTCACCAGTACCATCCTGGCTGCAAGAAGTGTTTTTGGGCTACGGAGATCCAGCATCTGCCTCGTACAAGCGCTTGTCAAATCGTCTAAAGAGTGCTGATTATCGCGACACCTTTGTAGACTGGCAACATTTGATCGAGTCGCTCCCTGGGAAGACGGTTGAGCCTGAAGCTTCTCAGAACGGCATCTTTCCACCGCCGTATATTTTGGAAGCAACGGAAAGCCACCCAGCCCCGCCGCCGGTTCAGAGCAAGAAGAGAAGGCGAGATCAGCCAGACGGTCCAGATCCAGCACGCACGGCAGAGACGTTCAAGGTCTCGACCTACAAGCCCGCAAATACTGGTCCCTACTCAACGGATGCTCCGAGGCTGAATAGTGTCCGCTTCACTCCTACTCAGATTGAGGCCATCATCTCTGGCACACAGCCAGGTCTGACCTTGATTGTTGGTCCGCCTGGTACCGGAAAGACAGATGTGGCTACCCAGATCATCAGCAATATATACCACAACTTCCCGCAGCAGAGGACTTTGCTGATCGCGCACTCAAACCAAGCCCTCAACCAGCTTTTTCAGAAGATCGTTGCTCTTGATATCGATCAACGGCATCTGCTCAGACTGGGTCATGGCGAGGAGGAGCTAGCGACAGAAGCGAGTTTCAGTAAGGCTGGTCGTGTCGAGTCCTTCTTGGAACGCGGAGGCCACGATCTTGCTGAGGTGCAGAGGCTTGCAGACAGCATCGGTGCCGTTGGAGCACATGGCAGCAGTTGTGAGACGGCCGAATACTTCGATCAAGTCCACGTGCAGCCGCGATGGAAGCGGTATTGGGAGGAAGTGTCGAATGCAGATCCTTCAAGTGTGGAGGAGGTTGTCGTTGCGTTCCCGTTTCACAACTTCTTCGCCAATGCACCACAACCGCTTTTCCCAGCCGAAGCCGGGCGGGAGCAGTTGGTTGACATCGCGAAGGGCTGCGAGCGCCATATCCGCCGCCTCCTTGATGAGCTCGCTGACATTCGACCGTTTGAAATCCTTCGCGCCCAGCGCGACAAAGCCAATTATTTGCTCGTCAAAGAGGCACGGATCATTGCCATGACATCGACACACGCGGCCATGCGCCGACAAGAGATTGCCGGTCTGGGTTTCCACTACGACAACGTGATCATGGAGGAAGCTGCGCAGGTAACGGAGGTTGAGAACTTTGTGCCATTTGTTCTTCAAGCCCCTCATACACAAGACGGGAAAGCGCCGGAATCACAAATCCAAAGGATTGTTCTCGTTGGCGATCACCTCCAGAACTCCCCTGTCATCCAGAACAGGGCCCTAAAGGACTACGCAAACCTTGAGCAGTCCCTCTTCCAACGCCTGATCCGCCTAGGCGTTCCTCACATCACCCTGAACGCCCAAGGTCGGTCACGCCCATCACTAGCAGCTCTCTACAAGTGGCGCTATCCATCACTCGTCGACCTTCCCTTCACCTCGGCATCTCCCGAATTCCTCGCAGCCAACGCCGGCTTCCGCTACGACTACCAATTCATTGACGTTCCAGACTACAAGGGCACTGGCGAGAGCGAGCCCTCACCTCACTTCCTCCAAAACCTAGGAGAAGCCGAATACGCCGTCGCTCTGTTCCAGTTCATGCGTCTCCTCGGCTATCCCGCCGAGAAGATCAGCATCCTCACCGCCTACGCTGGCCAGCGCGCTCTGATCAAGAACGTGCTCGACCATCGCTGCAAGACCAGTCGACTGTTCGGCCTGCCCGGCTGGGTCGGCACGGTCGACAAGTACCAGGGCGAGCAGAACGACTACATCATCCTGTCCCTTGTTCGCACCACGTCGCCAGGCTACCTGCGCGACCTCCGCCGCTTGACCGTCGCGCTGAGTCGTGCCCGACTGGGACTATACGTACTAGGCCGGAGAGAAGTGTTCGAGTCATCCCTCGAGCTGAGGGAAGCTTTTGCGCCATTCTTCTCGCGAAGTCAGAAATTGGAGCTTGTCACAAACGAGATGTTCCCTACAACGAGACGCACTGATGCCGAGGCTGGCCAGGGTAGTTCCACTACGATGGAGGGCGTCGAGCATCTTGGACAGTATGTATTTGAGATGACAAAAGCAAAAGTCCAGGCTTTGAAGGCTGGAGATGGGACATTACTGCCACCTGCTACGACGACGGCGTTGCCGGTTGAGGACGGCGAAGAGAGCGAAGAAGAGGATGGCCAGGATCTGGGAATGAATGGAGACGAGGAATTCGACGAGCCGGAGGTGTAGGTGCCCTAGAGCCGCAGCGGACCGAAGAGCGGTGTGTTGCCGTTGCCGGCATCCGAGTGAACAATGTAGAAAATTACACTAAGCGAGGTCAATCTGTGTTCAGCCAGGTATCGGCTCGATAGTTCCGATTGCGAGGCAAAGGCTCGGATTGCCAGTGTAGTGAAAGGCCTGTGTAGTGGAAAGACTTGCTGTCGACCAGTGAATGACTCGGCCAGAGATCACCCCAGCGATGTGGTTTGCTGGGCATCTCTGCAGCTCACAAGCAGCCACTCGAGCGCTTGTCGCGACTCACGAGACTCCTTGTAGATCCGACCCGAGAACAGAAAATCTTCCGATGCATGCATTCTAAGCCCATGTCATCCTCACGTATCACAAAGCCCCATGCAATTCACACGTGGCGGTCCCGTCCCTCCAGCGTGAACCACCCTTGTTCACGCTGTACGACGAACTCAAGGCCACCATTGTTTCGGATGTGCACGCGACCTTCCGTGCATATTCCATCCCCGAACGGCCGAGATTAAGGTACCAACACAGTGGATGGCTTGAGAGTATTACTCGCTGCGGCTTTTCGGCAATGTTGTGGATGCTGCAGCTGGTGTGGAGCTGTCGAGACTCCAGCCGACATGGACTTCACCGATTCTTCTGAGCTTCCAGGTTTGTGAGCTTGTCTTTGATTAGTCATGACTGATCGCATTGCAGTCACAGTGAGACCACAATGTCTCGTGAGGGATGAAGCGACTCGAGCCTTTGGTGGAAGCAGTGCACTTGAAGCTTTTCCTGTCTACCAACCCATGCTCGCCATAGCTTCCTCGTCGTCCGCGAAATCATTCTCTTCTTCGTTGAGAGATTTTGGCGCTTGGGCAGATGTTTTGTCTTTGGCACCGTTCTCTTGCTCTGCCATGAGTGCGTCCAGATCATCATCGTCGGAGTCTTCAGCGAACGGTCCTTGCGGTTTGGCAGGCTGGGAGTGGGCCGCCGGACCATTTTCTGCGAGCAGAACGTCCAGCTCATCGTCGTCAGGCTCTTCTCCCGACCCGTCGGTCCCATTGAGCCGTGCAGTATCGCGATTTGATTCCGTGTTCCCTTCATTCTCTGCCATCAACGCATCCGGAGGCCCACTTCTCCCGTTGTCACCAAACATTGGACTTTCCTCCCTCTGACCATCTGCACCTCTGTTCTCTTCTCCATTTGCGCCCGACATTTGTACGTCTGGATCGAGGCCTTGTCTATTCGGCTTCGTGTCGTCTAGCCAAGCTCTTCTTGTAATCTGCATGCGCTTGCTGTGTCCAACCTTTTCCACCATCGTCAGAGCATCTCGGAACTTCGCTCGCGGATAGAGGTCGTCCAGCCACAGTTGATATGTGTTCAATAAGTTCGACATGTCGGAGAACTCATAGCCCTTGCCGCGGAACTTGAGCTTCGTTTTTGTGATCTTGCGTAGCCTCGGAATGCCACCGTTGGAGAGTAAGCTGGATCTGTCAGCTCCACACTAGGCGACACCCTGTCCACAGAGTCCTCTTACCGATTCTCGTCCAACTTTGGCACGGGATTGCGCTTCTTCTTTACCTGAACCTCCTGATCTTCATCGCGTGGTGCTGGCTCCGTTGCTCGTGCATTGCCCTGCTCGCCGCCTCGGACTCCAATATCGTTCAGGAAGTCGTCCACCGCATTGTCCATGTCCAGTAGCTGGTCCAGTTCATCGTTCGTATTCGCGGCAGCGCCAGCGGGGGAAGATGCTGCGTAAGCCATGCTCGAGTGTGATAGTATTCCAATGCTGTCGTGAGCTGGAAGACGCGTTTGCAGTTGGACGATACGCGACGAAACTCGCGCTACGATTTAAGCGAAAGTTTAACGTGACATCCTTGCGACAATCTTCGACATCTGCTCACCTCGAAGACATCACATTTGCATCAACAAGCAGATACCGACATCACAACGCACCTTTTCCCCAGAGTCGTCAGGGACACTTCATTCGCCGCGATCAGCAATGCGCGTATAACGCCGCCAAGCCCGGAATTCCATCGCTTTGGAAAGCGCAATTCTCGCACTCACCATCCGAACAGTCGAGGAGTCTTTTCACGATGGCTGTCCAAGTGGCTTCGGATCTGCAGGTGGTGGCTCAAGTCACTGCGCGACTGCAGACTTTGCTTCGGCGAGCCAGCGCGGTCAAGCCAGAGACTTCCGTGGAGCCTGCACTGCCCACTGCCGAGTTTGTCAACGATATTGAAGCGCTGCTCGATGATTTCGCGGAACACCACGATCAGTCGTACAAATTCGCTGCCGTTGAGACCGCAGTCAGGGAGTCGTTCTATGCATTGATCACGTCCACGAGCATCAACGACCCATCTTTCGTCGGAGTCTGGAATCTTTTGGACATTGTTCTCATATGTGGAGACCACGGCAGATGCGATGCTGCCCTCATTTGTCTACTATTGGAGGAGCTCCTAGACAGTCAGACGACCGATGGCTGCCGGACTGTATTCGATTACCTCGATTCTCGACGGGATCGTCTGGCGCAGAAGGATTTCCATAAAAAGAATTTGATATTCTTACGATCATGCAACGAACTGCTGAGGCGACTAAGCCGAGCTGAGGATGCCATTTTCTGTGGTCGGGTATTTTTCTTCCTGTTTCAGACATTTCCACTGGGCGATAAGAGCTCGGTCAATCTACGAGGAGAATTCCACGTCGAGAACACGACAAAATTTGACGAATCTGGAATTGCCCGTGCAGAGGATACGGATGAGCAGATGGAAATCGACCCTCAATCCAAGGAGCAGCCATCCAAGGAGCAGCCATCCAAGGAAAGCACTCCCGCGCCTGCAGCACCAACCAAGCCTGGGAGCAAAGCTGTCCCGATCAAGGCGCCACCAAAAAAGATACCAGAAGAGGAGGCCCTTGCTGCAGGCGAACTTTACCCAATCTTCTGGAGGCTCCAGCATGACTTCTCGGATCCGACCCGCCTTTTTGACATCGCAAATTTCACGGCGTTCAAGAAAGGACTGGCGAGTACGATTATCAAGTTCAAGAATACACCAACTGTCGTCCAAACGAAGGCGGGTGAAGAAGAGAAGCGAGGCACGAAGCGAAAAATGGACGAGAATGGCGTTGCGGATGGTGGCAGCGACCACCTCATGGACAATTACAATCCCAAATACCTCACCAGCAAAGATCTCTTCGAACTCGAACTAAGCGACCTTGCCTTTCAACGGCATATCTTGGTACAGGCGTTGATACTCATTGACTTCTTATTATCACTGACCGACAAGGCGAAGAAGAGGTTGGCTTCGCTGACAACAACAAACAAGTCTATGCTCTACTCATTCGCGTTGAATGAAGGAGACACTCAGTGGGCGACCTCAACACGCTCAACCATTACTTCATACATCTCGTCGACGGCTGAAGGACGGCAGTACTGTCGCATGGTCGAAACGGTCCTTGCCCGCGACAAGAACTGGGTTCGTTGGAAAGTCGAGAGTTGTCCTTCGATCGTGCGAGGCCCTGTATCGACGGAGCAAGAGTGGGCCGCAAGGAAAGGAGCCGCGCAGGCAACTCGGCCTCGCAAAGTCCAGGACAAGCCTATGGGTGCCATGGACCTGAGCTTTTTGGACGAGGGTAGCGGTGGCGGACTAGAAGCGCTGAAGGATCCCGCCCGCTATACCGCGCCCACCATCGAGCAGCTTGTGGAGAAAGTGAAGACCGACAAATTGGACGCGGACTTCGCAGCGGATGACGAAGAGAAGGCCAGCTTCGACAATGCGATCCAAAACGCCAAATGGCGTGCCCTGCGGCAAGCGCGGTCATCAAACCTGAGCCTGCTGAACAAGGTAGAGAGCACGAAGGACCTCGAAGAGATGCCCATAATAATTGCCGACGACTTGGAAGCGGAGGTTGAGACTGAAGCGGCGGAACAGAATGGAGATGATGCTGCGGTCAGTGCAGCGAACTCGGGCGAGCGGGGAACCACTACTGTCGTCGACGAAATTGTTGGTGACGCTCCAGAGGAGAAAACCGAAGATACGGTTGCAGAGTGATCCGCCCCCAACGAGCGGTGTTTGGAATGCGTAAAGAATACCAAGACGTATCTGAACCCGAGTTCCCCGTGCTATATCCGAATCTCTGCACAATCTCACAGTCTAAACAGTCTTCGCAGCTGAGCCGATGCGCAATCAGACGGCCCAAATGCATGTACACATCATCATTGATGCTGTATGCAATCCTTCTCGTTTATAAGCACGGCGATCTGCCGTCGTATAGCATGGTGCTGCTTCTCCTCATTGCCGCAGCCCTGTCAGTGCACAGTGCTTTTGCTTGACGGTCATCAGAACGACGGACCTCCATTGGTACGATATGGGAACCATCTCTAGCATCGGATGAAGCTCCGGATTGGGAGAGGCTGGTTTTGAGATTATGGACTAAGGTATGGACTAAGGTATGGACTAAGGTATTAAGAAAGCGGACCGCCCCCAAGCTTGATATCCAGCGTTGCTGTACCTCATAGGTTCGAGGCAAGTGGAGAAGGGCTGAGCGAAAAGCAGATTCCAAATCGCTCTTGGCACCTGGTTGAAACAGTCTTTAAGCTTAATAACTTTGCACCATTGCGACCGTCATGGCCGTGACGAGGACTGCTTTAGCCTAGATATGATCGTCTGCTCCGCGCAAAAGATCTTCATCTCCACAAAGTGATCACCATATTGAGCGAATGTGGGTGCTCGTATCGCGTACAGCTGCTGTTCGATGGCATCTTCGCCCAATTTGCTGAACAACTTTCACCAGGTCCGATCTGCAGATTTATGGTTCGACTCTGGGAGGGTGGTACGTGGAGCGCTGTTCGACATCACGCCGGCCTTGCGTTAGTCTCGTCAACCTAGCGTGCGGAGTGTTGACGCCATCCACACATATAGGCTCACTACCCGGAGATTTGGGACCAGACTTCATCTCGAGAAGTCGAACTCGCACCAGCAATTCGGAGTCGGACTCTACGCTATATGTCGTCGAAAGGGCTTGGCTTATCCTGCGAGCTTCTGGTTCGGGCACTGGGAATCTCGTATGCCCGTCACCTGCGTGAGAAGATCGCCGAGTTTGCCTTGAGGTAAGCTTCGTGGCGGCCAATCTTCCAAATAGTTATTTGGGCATGGCGAAGAGCGACGCTTGGTTAGATGCCGAACTCGTAGAATGGACCTTGTGGTTGTTATTGTTCGAACCGAGTCCACGTTGCGCGAAAGGACCTGTGATGATCGTGCATGGGCCGGACGATCAAGGACGGCTCAGGGATCGCTCGACTATCTCAACACTGCAGAGACTGTTGGCAGCGCTCACCGCCGGGGTAGTCCGCCGATGTCAGCGACAAGCGATGAATCGTGTCGCCATGTTTCCGCCTATAGTAAAACACCTCCTTTCGTGCACTACATGGGTTGTTGTTGGAGGCCCGGAGGGAGGGGACGACTGGGGTCCATCGGTCCCCCCGACGCCCCACAATTCTCTCCAGGCGAACCTTGCGCAAGCGTTGGAAGAAAGTTACCCCAACGACAGAACTCTGTTTGACATCACCGTCGACCTACACTCATCATCCGATCCGAGCTACGCAGGTCGCGGCACCGAGTATCGACAGCTATGGGCCCGATGGCTCCACGGTCCGGTCTCGACGAGCCAAGCGAGTGTATCCCTGAGCGCGATCAAACAGCGCCCGAATCTCCTCCAATTTCCGACCCACCATGGCACTACTGTCTTCGGAGAAATTGCAGGTCAAGAGCATCTGCATGCTGTAGGCGCTGCCAAACAGATGCGCCTAGAGCGACCACCGTGTATCCACTGCTCACTGCTGCTCCAGGGCCTCCGGCCAAGCGAGGCGATGTCAAACGATGGGACGTCTGAAGGTGCCACTAACAACCCCAGGCTGACGAGACGATACGGCGCACAACCATCAATAGCACGTGAAGCCCATGTGCCGGCCTGTCAGCCGTGGGAACTGCAGACCTCGAATCCCTGCACAAAGGTTCAGTGGGCAAGCTCGCCAACTTCCTTCCTTCAAGCCCCCGCTGCTGATCAGGCTCAATCCACTGGTGAGGGCAACTACACATGCAGGGGTGCATTGCACCTTAACGTGACCGACAAAAGAGTGCGAACCCGGATGATCATCACTACTGAACGC
The DNA here is from genome assembly GCA_026122155.1 of Zymoseptoria crescenta. Lineage (NCBI taxonomy): Eukaryota > Fungi > Ascomycota > Dothideomycetes > Mycosphaerellales > Mycosphaerellaceae > Zymoseptoria > Zymoseptoria crescenta. The sequence goes on along the minus strand of JALRMM010000157.1, from coordinate 57,810 downwards.
TGGATTGCGAACTAATCCACGTCCCTATCCGGTAATCACATTTTCCACTCTTGGAGAATGGGAGCCATGACCCGCTACCAGCACCTCGGAACGAATATGCTTTACCTTAGCAAACCAGACATTGCCTACGATGCGACACCGAACACTGCTTGAACGATGAACCGGTTCGGACCGTGCTATCGTATGCCCGATCTTGGAGGCTTACGATCTAGGAATGAATCCTCCGAAGCGGACCCACTGGACCATGCAAGCGTTCTGTTGGTTGATTGAAATAAGCGACTGGGCGAGTGCCGCGACAGGGGAGCGTCGGCATGGTCCTTATCGATCATGCCAACCCTAGTATGAACCAACATAGTCCGTCTTCCCGCATGGGCTGAAGCTGAGCAGTTTGGATGGCAGCGTTTCGCAAGTTGGTTACGCAAGAGCAGCTCCTGGGTGAAGTTAGGAAGCTTGCAAGCGACGGCAAGGCATCTGTAGCAACGACCCACATGATTGAGTTGTCCAGTGTCTTTCAGATGCCGCACTTTTGGGCTGCAGGATCCTGCTGCCACAGGTACACACGCGGACCACGGGCGACTAGTCCCCGCAGAGATCCACGCCTTGATGATGAGCTCAGTGATCCTTACTAGCCCATCCAAGACTCGAACGGCTCTCTGGCAGCCAACCACACGTGGTGAGCGTGCATTCTGCTAGGATGCTTTCCCACCCTCGCCCTGTTGTTTTCAAACTGCATCTAGTCTTGTCAGAGGGGCGGGACCCGCAGCTAGAGTCTACTATTCAAGATCGCTCCAATATCCCTGGGATCTTCACAGCACGCAGACGGGCCTTTATACGTTTACGGCGGTTGAGACCCTTTGGGTTCGTTACCCGCCCGCTCTGAGAGCCCGACTTCGAACAACCCAAGCTCGCGACATCATTCGTCAAATGAACGAGTGCGGTCTGGGGAACGACACTTCGCCGTGTCCCGAGACACACCGTTGTTTGTAAGCATCTCATGCGCTCCGTGCTTCAGAACTCTCCGGATCTCTCGTGCTCCGCTATTCAGGACCAGGGCTTAATCAGAACACCATCTACACCAGCAGCGGAATCCGACAGACGGGCACCAGACCATTCGCCTAGAACCACATTGTGCCCACTTTGAACGGGCTTGCTCGAGGCGCCGCCGCCTAGTCAACACACTTCTTTTAGCTCCGCCTTCCCTCAGCACATCGACTTCGATCAACAAACATACACTACTACCGTTCCCTTTTACCGCACAATCTCTCGCCTTGAGCTTGACCTCACGTTCGACGCTGAACGCACAACAACCTCCGACAATCGATCGCTCAAGCACTGTGTCGCCTGTCGCATTCCGAGGCTACCGTAACACTTTCAAGCAGTCACGACTCACCAGGCCGTCTAAGTCATTGTTTGCGATCCTCCACCGGGTTACGCCACCGCGGTCTTCATCGTTGAAATTGAACATTCGCAAAAAGAGTATCACAACGATCGTTTCGCATCGTTGCCGACCACCTTCGCCTTCCCTTTCGAGGAGCCACCGCCGTGCCTGTCTTTGAGGGAATATCAAACGGAGTATCCACACACCAAGCAGTAACGTTGCAGCAACCTTCGCGGACTATCGACTACTGAACGCCCTGTATCTTTCAAACGCCGCAACCAGAGTTTGGCTGTGCTTCATCAGGTTCGTTGATTACGCGACACTCGTACAAGACACTTCTGACGATTTCATGCGTAGCGCAAGTTACCATTGTATCAGCCACTTCCAAATGGTGGGAAACGGATTCATGGTGCCACTTTCGCCGCCCACCTCGCCGCGGTCGTTGGTCATGTCACGGAGCGAAGCCAGTGGTCAGAAGCAACTCTCTCACCCATCTTACAGTCTCCACGACACTTCCTACCGACACGGTTATCCAAGCCAGGCGATGTACCACGAAAGCGCTGATGTGTTCCCCAACGACTCGCAGCGTCACAGTTCACGACCTCACAAGTCCTTCCCGTACTTTCAGGGTGCTGGGTCGGATCAGCACCTTGGCTTGAATTCGGACTCGGGCGACCATGTCAACTCTCGCGACTACCCCCTCCCGCAGCATATGCAGTCCACCCGCGCAGAGGTATCGCATTCTACAACGTCTGCAGGATCAGCACCGCCCAGTCCAGTCGATCGACTGACGCCTCACTCGGCAGAGCAGAGCGTCAAGGCGGACGATGATGACGAAGAGATGGTAGATTCAGGAGGCGACGACGAGGACGATGCAGTTAACAAGGTTAACATGACTCCTGCTGAGATACGTGCTCAGAAGCGGAAAATGAAGCGGCACAGGTCTGCGAGCCCTATGCTTCCCGTTCGCTTGATCGTGGTGCTGACCCGTTGACAGGCTCACGCATACGCAGACTCGTTTCTTGGTGAGCGAGTTCGCCCGCCAGGCTCACCCTGACGCAGCACATCGCGATCGATTAGCGCGAGAGATTCCCGGGCTGAGCTCCAGGCAAGTTCAGGTTTGGTTCCAAAATCGGTATGTTCGGTGGATTGCCGGTGTTATGCTTGCGTGAAAGACTAACTCCGCCACAGGAGAGCGAAGCTGAAGCGTTGTTCGACTGCCGACCGTGACCGGATCATGAGATCAAGAGCTTTGCCGGCCGATTTCGACAACACAAAAGCACTACGCTCACAGTATGGTGCTTCTCCATCATCATCAATGAGTGCACCAGCATCGGCCATGGGCGGACTTCCGACATTCGCTGATCATGCGGGCGGGCGGGCATTGTCTTTGGAAGCAACACAACGAATTTCCGATTACGATGGTCGCGGACATGTATATGCAAGTCCCACAGGCGTCAGTCCGGCACTTGGGTCCTTCGCATTCACTCCGCCAGCCTCGGACCACATTTCACCCGATTCAGGGGGAATCCTGTCGCCATACGTTTTGCAGCATGCAAGTCTCGGAGAGGGTTCGAGACGACATGTTGCTAGTATGCCTCCGACAAGCCATGGTTACAATCAGCAGAGCTCTTCATATCGATTGCCTTATCAGGAGCGACTGGTAAGAAACGCTGCAGATGTGACTAGCTCGTCTCTCCGAGGAAGCGTTTCCCATTCGGGACTCCGGTCGATATCTGATAGCCTGCACTCTCTGCCTGAGCGATCATCATCCTTTTCAGAGCACACTTCGCAAGAGCGGAGCGGATTCTATACCCAAGGACACTTCATGCCTTCCGTTGCGCCTGAGCAGGAGTCGTATGGCCTTGGATTCTCGTGTACGTATCAGGGCCCACTTACGCGCGAATGCGTTCCACTGATCATTCACTAGATTATCAACGACACGAAGCTCTGCACCAGCAACTACCGGCTTCAACGGCGGACTACGACGCCCTGCGCCGCACATCGAGTATAGGCTCTCTATACCACCCTTTCGCGACCGCTGCATACACAACGTCGACGTATGGCCAACATGCGCCTCAGCAACTGCCCTCGACCATGCCCACAGAGTACCACTCTCAATTGTCGGTTGCCAGTCCGATCGAAGACGTCAATACCTCTTACACTGCTCGCGGGTACCAACCGTTATCTGCACCGCGACCACCGCAATTCGCAACCGGTGACAGCTACACTTCGAGCTTTCAATTGTGAACCGACACAGACACTACCGCCCATACATCACTGTACTGAGCGGCACCCGATCACGACCACGAGCGACGATCGATATCGCGATATTCACCCGAGCCATGACAGTCATGACACCTAAAGATTCTCTCTGAGCTTTCCTACACCTCGAACAGAAAGAGCTGCGCTTCACATACCACCACATACCAGAACTGCTCAGCTTCAGTAGCGACGCGGCTTGCGGATAAATTCTCTTCTCATCAGCGATACCTCCCCTATACTTCTTTCTGGCTGCGGCACGCCTGCGGAACCAAAAGCTTCACTTCTGCAACGGCGTCTGGATACCCCCATTGAACGAGTTGTTGCACTTGCAACTTCTCCTGACTTTTGACACGGACTTGGAGAGTGGATGGATTCATCTCAACCAGAGGTCTATATATCCTTACAGTGCTGGGAATCTGACAGAGAACTTGACACTTCTTCTCCCTTTTCGTCTATCTCGGAGCTATCACAGAGAAGACACCGCATGGCGATGGACTATGGCGGCGAACTCCATTGCCAAGCTCAATTGATGACATTGTTCTAGATGCTCGATTCGCGAAGCCACACGAGCAGCACACAAGGCAGCGACTTGCTCCGAAGCCCTAAAGAAGTTGTGCGACGTCTTTGGGTCGCGCCATCACCAGACAATTCTACAACGGACTCACGACCAGTCATATATGAACAATCTCACTGCATCGACATCAGTGTGTCCTGCCCACATCATCGCGTCAAGCCAAACCTCCGCTCCCCATCATTCCTCAGAGATATCGTGACAATCTACCACGCCGATTTATCCGACGACCTACCTTCTGAAATCGGTCTTCCGCCCGACATGTACCATCCAAGCCAAAGCCGCCGCAAGTCCTTCCACGACCCCAAATTTCCATGCACCTGCCCGATGCGGGGTGTGCTGTTGTGGGTGTTAAGCGAAGCAAGCATTTGTCTCAGGATGCCCCGTTCCCGGCTCGGCGACAGGTCACACGCTCTAGAAGGGTTTCCTCAGTTCCTGGCGGTGTGTGGATTTTTGTGAATGGTGCGACATTGGAGCAGGTGATGACCTTTCGATGGCAAGATGGGTGCATCGAGATCGATAGAAAAGCGGTCCCCATGCTCTGCTTATATTGTCGTTTGTTGAGGGTGAGAGGGAGGAGAAGGTAATCGACGTCAGTTTTGCTTATGCGACTCGAAGTCGGAGTAAACGGCACTCGGGAGCATGCCGGCGGATCAAAGGCTGGGAGCATATATGGGTTCTCCTGACCAACGTGTTCGATCGATACTCAACACTACTCAGAGTCTCGTCAAGGACTTGTCATATTCTGCTGGAGGCCGGCACTGAGCCTGGAAATGCCACGAAGTCATTGCAGTCGCGCGGCTGCAACATGATGTCCCAAAAATGATACAATGCGGACCTTCAACGGGAACGCCGTGGATCTACGCTCACATCGCGATGTCATCGCCGAATCCAAACAAAGAAGTTGGTGAGGATCAGGATGATAGAGAGCGAGGTTCTGCACACGAGTCGCGACGGCAGAACGGAACGGCGCTTCCCTCTAGCGTCACAACTCGGGCGGACCGTAGCCGCCACATCGCAGAAGCCGGTCTCAGCTGCGTTTCTTTTATCCGGTTGGCCGGTCGAAAGCGCCTTCCGACTTTTACACACATCGAATTGGACCAACGGAGGTATCCCCCTTGAGATGTAAAGGACGTGGTCTGCACCGCGAATGCGGCCTTCTCGGACTTCGTTTCCCAACTGGATGTAGCACCAGCGACTTGGACCGAGGATCGCATGACTTCATTGAGAGGCCGCATGTGCCGGAACTTCGCAGCAGATCCCGGGCATCAAAGGACAGGCCTGCATGGAACAAAGGTCTAGCAAACGTGGCATACGGCCGACCACCAACCCATCGATGTCTCCTAGACGCTGAAATCTCGCAAATACGAGTTCACCGAGGCAGCCATACTACTTGTCGTGCGATGCGTTTGTTCTTCGTGGCGATGTGCCACGGATGTTGACCTGTGGAGTGGCGCATGAGCTGCAAGATGCGGTGCGGAACCAATTGGGCACCAGTCGTCGCTGTACGTATCAACTGCAGGTCGCCGCTTGCTGGGTTGTGTCAGAAGGTTGACCGAGTCATCGTTGTGCAGTGAACGACTATTTTGAGGGTTTCACCCCGGCTGATCCTCGTGTAGGTTGGGCTGGTAATATTGTTATCGAAATGTGTATACACAGCAGACTCGACCTCGATTGAACTTCTTTCGCGTGGAGAAAGGGACTGAGACATTTGTGCAGTGAGACAATCTGCATGCATCCGATGGAGAACGTCACGTTCTGCTGCGTGCCGTAGGAGTCACTTTCTGCAGCGAGAGATGACAGGCGCTCGGCATGGTAGGAGTCACTTTCAGAAGTAGAATAATTGCTTTGTTGTGATGAGAACAATCACAAGGTGTCTGAGAAGGCGTTGCATCTCGAGAATTGCGCGACGTGCACGCAAGGCGCAGCACAGGTTCTCCAGTGTTTGTCTTGACCGAGTTGTGCGTTCATGTAAGGTGGCAGACATGGATCTCGGCTCTTGTGTAATGATGCGGATCCTGCAAACGACTCACGGACAGCGAGGCGTAAGGTACCGACAAGGGATCTCTGCCGTTGGAGAAATGATGGAGGCGTGGGAAATGGTCGCTGAAAGACCATACCGAAGTCTGATGTGCTGTTCGAGTCTCGCTACTGTGCACTGCCGTGAATAGATCGATATTCGGGCGATCAGTTAGCTGGCACGCGTGAAAGCAAACGTTCCAGTGATGAATTGTGGTTAGCCGGTCGGTCGTCCCGTCATGAATTAATGGCAGTCATGAATTTAACGGCATCTTGGCGCTAGCGCAAAAAGTTGCAACTCTTCACTTTCCAGCCAGCCTCACATTTCTTCTCATCAGACCTCACCATCGAGGACCGACGTTGTATTACACTCCGTCTCCGCCAAACCCGTATCTGTTCTTCCGTAGACGGATACTTTCTTCCAGCAGAAGAGCTTCTCGCACCTTGCGCAGAACCTGCCGGGAAGTCCCTCGCCGCCGCCGTCGCCGCGCTCCCTTTTTTCAGCACCTCCAGCCGGCCTCGAACGACCTCACACCACCGTCGCTCCACGCCGAGCAGTAATACGTCCGCGCGACATCACGCCCTCCACGATCTCGAACACGTTACGCGATAACGAGCTCGCCCGCTCGGACCAAACCACACCCGATCCGCTCATGACAAGCGCGCTTCCAGCAAGCTCGCAAAACTCCGCCAGCGCCGCACCTCACGCACGCAACCCTTCGAGCAACTCCGGTACGACTGCGCCATCATCAGGAGCTGTGCCGGCACAGTTGCCTGTAAGGTCGTACGCCTCAGCCACCAAGACGGCTACTCCACCCTCTTCGGCTGGAGCCTCCGCGCCCACACAACATGCAAAGTCAGCTGCAGACTCGCAGATGAACGGATCCATGGCGCAAGGAGGCTCGCAGCCCACAAACAATGGCATTGCCAACGGCTCAAACGATCACTCGCGCAAGCCGTCGGTCGTCATCAACGCATCTGGCGCGTCGGGCAGCTATCCCAACGGAGGTCCAGTCGGCCAGAACGGCAGACCGGCCATTAGCTTCGGCTCCATGAATGCGCCTAGCGCCGAATCGCCCGCCAATGTATCATCGCAGCCTCATAATACTTCACTGCCGGCTCCGTCCAGAGATCCGCGTGTCACGTCACCAGCACACTCTCCGTCGCCGATCCCACAACCGGCTGCCAGTGGCGGCCGCCCACCCGTCAATTTGTCCGGCCAGAACAACGCTGTGTTGAACTTCGGCGCCATGCCAGCCGACACTGAGATGGTAAGTTATTCCTCGAGTCACACGATAACATAGTTTGCTGACTTCACCTCAGATGCGTGGCCAGCACCCGTCAGGCGCCATGGGAAATGTGCCCATGCACGAGCGCCGAGCTTCTTCACAGTCCATGCAGAGCGAGGTCAGTAACCAAGGCATGAACCCAAACATGAACCGTCCGAACTTTCAGCCACAAGGAGGTCGCGGCAGCGGACGAGGGTATCAACAGGGCCAGCAATTCATGGGCTCGCCTGGTCCTAGCTTCCGCAGCATGAACAACCAGTCTGGTCGGCCCAACATGCCTCCTGCTTTCCAGCAAGGTGGAGCTCCTGGCTCGCCGTTCAACCGTCCCGCTGCACGAGGCAGCCCTTCTCCAATGCCTGCGCAACCTAACATGCAGCAAGGCCACATGGGTCCAAATCACCAGATGCAGTACCCTGGATACTCGCACCACCTCAACCCGCAGCAACAACAACATGTAAATATTCCCCCTCCCTCGCGTTCTCTTCTTGCAGCCTCGCGTTCTGCGTCAGCGAGCTCAAACCGCAAAGTCAGCTCCTCGAGCGACATGGTGGACAGCCCGATGGAGCAAGATTCGGCGTTCTGCGAGAAGAGGAGCGTCCCTCAATGTCAAGCATCAAATCACAATCTGACGGAAATTCAACAACAGCAGCAAATGTACGGCATGCCGTCCTACGATCCGAACCAGGGCTACTACCAACCATACTACTACCCAGGATATGGTCAGCAGCAAGCACCTCAGAGCCCACGTCCGCAATACCCGAGCCCATTTCCAGGAGCTCCTGGCGGCGGCATGCAGGCTCCCTTTCATCCGTCAAACACACCTGGCATGGCACGCACTCCGTCTCAAGCCTCCGAGCGACCATCGTCTAGCCTCGGACAACCTGGTACTCCTGCACAAAATGCGCCTGCACCTTCGCATACGCCGATCAGCCACAGCCAGCCTGGTCAAGCATCAGCAGCATCGAGCTTTGTCCGGCCGGTCAAGAAGAGCAACGCCATCAAGATTACTGACGCACAGGGCAACGCCGTCAACTTCACCAAGCCGTCACCTTCTCCCAGCACTGCTCAGCCTCAAGGACCTGTCATTGTTTCCACACCTAACGCGCCTACTCCACCGCCTCGCACCCCGAGCACGCAGCACAACCGCGTCGAAAGCAAGAGCACCAAATCCACGGAGGAAACGAAAAATGCTTTCGCAGAGCAAGTCAAGCGCCAAATGGCAGAGACTAAGCGTCTAGAGGACGAGGCTGCGGCTAAGAACAAGAAACAGACCGACGAGTCCGATGCCAGATCCAAGCAACTTGCCGACGACCAGGCCGCTGCTGAGACGAAGCAGAAGGAGGACAAGGTCAACGCCGAGAAGGCTGCCGCCAAGGCCGCTGAGGAGAAGAAGACTGCGGAGGATGCCGAGTCTGCGAAGAAGGCTGCAGAGACCGCGAAGAAGTCTTCGGAGGATGATGAGGCCGAGAAGAAGCGCAAAGAGCAAGAAGAGGAAGACGAGCGCCTCGAGCGTGAGATTGCCGAGATGGAAGCTCGTGAAAAGGAAGAAGAGGAACGGGAGAGGGCTTTCCAGGAGAAGCGGAACAAGGAGAAGGCCGCTGCTGCTGAGCGGGCCAAGGAGAAGGCCGCAAACGAAGATGCGGAGCTCAAGCGCCAGGAACGCGAAGCTGAGGCACGGGAGGAAGCTCGCGAAAAGGAGCGCAATGGCGAGAAGCCTGAAGCTGCGGAGCCTGATGAGGAGTCCAAGGCCCTTTTCAACTCCCTCAAGAAGCCGACATTGGGACCTGGTGCCACTGAGGATGGTGCGGACACTCCAGCGTCAGAGGATGCGAGCGCAGACGTCACCCCTGCACCTGCCGTGCCTGCACGTGTTGCCGGCGCACAGAAGTCCAAGCCTGCCGCCCTCAAACTGGAGACCAATAAGCCTGTCGAGCGCGCGGAGCCTACACCCGGAATGCAGTCCCTGAAGTCTGCTCGCTTCCTCGAGCTGAAAGAGGACGCCAAGTACCCCGATGGCTTCAAGTCTCCCAATCCGGCTCTGAACCAGGGCTCTCAGCGCGTCCAGGGTCGCGCTTACGACAAGGACTTCTTGTTGCAGTTCCAGAATGTCTTCAAGGAGAAGCCATCCGTCGACTGGGACCAGAAGGTCAAGGACACTCTCGGACCAGGCGATGAGCCAGGCTCTGCGCGGGCCTCGTCTGCTCGCACTCCGTCTGGAATGACTTCCAGGTCAGGTTCAGGTCGGCCTGCCCAACCGCCCGCCAACTTTGGTGGCGCAATGGGAAGCTTTGCTGGTCCCATGGGCGCTCGTGGTACCACATCTGAGCAAAGGTTCATGGCCTCGCAAGGAATCGGCGGCGCAGTCCCAGGCCGCGCACCATCGAGCGGCATGGGTGGCCGTACCCCAAGCAGTCTCGGCATGGCTGGTGCTACTGGCATGAGCAGGACCAACAGCTTGCAGATGATGAGCAACATGGGTGGCCAAGGCTCCCCTCGCCAGCCAAGCTCACGTGGCGGCCGTGGTGGAAGCAAAGGCGGCGACCGACAACACAGCAAGCGTCAGGATCACGATCAGGCCGCTAAAATGCCGCTCACTGCACACATGGAGATCGCACCGCTGGAGAAGTCGACGACTGGATGGAAGCCGCCGAGTGTCTCCCAGCCCGCAGCCCACAGCTCTGGTCCGGACCCATCTGGCAACATGGCTCCTGATATGGTGCAGCGTAAGGTCAAGGCCGCGCTCAACAAGATGACGCCCGAGAAGTTCGACAAGATTGCCGATCAGATTCTCGACATTGCCGCTCAATCGAAGAACGAGACTGACGGCCGCACCCTGCGCCAAGTCATTCAGCTTACATTCGAGAAGGCTTGTGACGAGGCTCACTGGGCTGGCATGTACGCCAAGTTCTGCTCCAAGATGTTGACTGCCATGAGCTCAGACATTCGCGATGAGACCATCAAGGACAGGAACGGCAACGCCGTTGTTGGTGGTGCTCTCTTCCGCAAATACCTGCTCAATCGCTGTCAGGAGGAGTTCGAGCGTGGCTGGGAAGCTAACCTGCCGGACAAGCCGGAGGGCGAGACTCAAGAGGCTGCTCTCCTTTCCGACGAGTACTACATCGCCGCTGCTGCCAAACGTCGTGGTCTTGGTCTGATTCAATTCATCGGCCAGCTCTACAAGCTTAGAATGCTTACGCTTCGCATCATGCACGAGTGTGTTTTGCGTCTCCTCAACTTTGAGGGCGAGCCCGACGAGTCGGCCATCGAGAATTTGGTCACCCTGCTCAAGGCTGTTGGAGGATCAATGGAGGAAGAAGAAAAGGGCGAGGCTCTGCTCAACACATACTTCGAGCGCATCGACTCAGTCATCCTCAAGAACGCCAATCTACCCAGCAGACCGCGATTTATGGTCATGGATCTTCTCGACCTGCGGAAAGCTGGCTGGAAGGGCAAGGACGATGCCAAGGGTCCGAAGACCATCACGCAGATCCACGAGGAAGCCGAGGCAGCTCAGGCGAAGGCTGAGGCCGAGCGCCAGAGGACCAGCAACCGTGGTGGCGGACGTATGGGGCAAGGTCGCGGCGATGCCCGCAACTTCTCCGGCGGCATGCCTCCACCGGTCGACTACTCGCGGACCACTGTCGGCATGGACGATCTACGGAGACTGCAGGCTCGTGGCACCCAGCGTGCTACCGGAGGCGGTCTCGGACCTGGCGGTGGACTCGGACCATCCAGCCTTGGACCTCGCACTGGAAGCAGCAGACGTGGTGCTGCTGGCATTGGACCAGGCTCTGGCAACACCACTCGTACCAACACGCCGCCCGTCGACGGCAAGAAGGACGAGCCAAGCACACAGCAGAATGCATTTAGGTGAGTGAAGAGATCTCAATCCTCCCTCGAAGAAGGTGTACTAACTTTTTCGCAGCGCACTTGCCGCCCTCGACCCATCTGGCGAAGTCACCAACACCGACGAGACCGAGAAGGCCGAGGCTGAAGCCGAAGCTCCCGCCGCTGCTGAGAAAGATGAGACAACCGCATGAGATACCCCATTACGCTTCGTCGGCTGTATTGTATAACTTGGAACTTCAGTAATCTTTCATCGCACATGGTCTTCATCAGCATCGGGTTCACGGACGGGTCATCCAAAATAGAGCTTCGCCGGATCGATTCGAAAGTGGGCGTCGACGGCCTTTCTTCTTCGGCGAGTGTGTTAAAAACATATCTGCACGGCATCAGAACTGCTGGCTTACCGGTCGAGAGGGAACATCAAAATGGGCACATGGCGTTTTGCTTGCTGTTAGACTGCTTTCTCCTTCTGCACATCTCCGCAAGCCCTGCGATTCTTCTTTGCGATGATGCGACTTGAGTTCTGCTTTCACTGCAATCTTCTTGGAGATCTGGATGCGCATGGTACTGCAATGTCGAGGATGTGGCCTTTCCGCTAGGTCCCACGGCAGGCAGCACTACTGGATCAAATCGCCCTTTTCGGGTAATCCTAATAGGTTCGACGCATGGAGTCTTCCTCGCGGGAGGCTTTGTGCGTCGTGCTGAAAATCACCTCGAAGACTGAGGCGAGCGAGAATGAACAGGTCGCATCTGGGGTGGACGATATGGAGGGAAGATGAAGTGACAGTGCGAAGGATCGAGAACGACTGTCCAGTGTGCGATAGATGAGCGTGACTGTGGCTCTTTTGGTTCGTTGCTTTCTAGAGTGTGCGGATCGGACGATTATGGGCTGTACATACTTGCTGCAATCTGAACTGAAACTCTTCACAATGTGCTCTTCCATTGCAGTTGGTCAGGTCACGTGAGGGCTCGTCCACGCTTGCCGTGAGCTTCACTTCACCTCGTTGTTCTCCGAACTTCCCGGATAACAGCTCGTCTTGGCTGTTCATCATCATGTCTTCTCGTTGTCTACCTTTTGTACGATCAGTCTGGGAATCCTTCCGGGCCAATTCTGGACTGGAGCCAAGGTAAATCACTTCTCGTCGTCGTCCAACATTGCGACTCAAAATGCTGACATGTAGCCATGTAGGCTTCTTGATGGTGTACGTCCAATCTCCCACTCTACTTAGACGCTTTTCTGGAGATTTTCAGTCGAGACGCATCGATGGGCCACGAAGTTGGGAACTGTTGGACTGACACCGAATCTTCAAATTCAGCTCCGTGTAACATCAGCCCGTCCGGGCGTCGTCAACTTCGAGTTGGATATTGAGAAAGACCATACCGTACGTCCTTCCACTGAAGATTGCCAACACAGGCTCAGATATTGCAATACAATTGAGACACCTCGCTTTGTGTTGCAGTTTTGCTTACTTTCGAACTCAGAATCGACTACAAATCCTCCATGGCGGCACAATCGCTAGCATGGTCGATCTGGGCGGCAGTCTGGCAGTGGCTTCGAGAGGACTGTTCGCTACGGGAGTCAGTACGGATCTCAATGGTATGTCCAGTCCGCCTATGAATGCCTGAGCTTGACTGACGTGTTTACCAAACAGTAACTTACCTCTCATCCGGCGGCAAGGTCGGGGACACCATTCGCGCGGAAGCAACTTGTGATAAGTGTATGCTTTTGCCCTGCCCACCTCCTCACAAACATGCTGACGTTTTAATTCTCACAGTCGGGAAGACTCTGGTCTACACTTCGGTTCGCTTCATGAATGCAAAGGACGAAACGTTTGCGAGAGGAAGTCATACGAAATATGTGTCGATGGCGTGGAAAGATCCGCAGAACATCACGGAAGAGCTGTCGCCGAAGCCTTGATGGACTTCTCGAGGCGGCGATGCTGTTACCACTTCAGGTTCGCAGCATTCTCACGCCTTTGGCTCCGGTACAGGCACGGAACGAGTAGTCTGACCAAGGCAGCACAACTTGTATTGTATCAAGTTTGAATGTTCGACGAAACGCAGCAAATCTCCCAAGCTTCTCGTACTTGGCTATCTGGCTGTTTCCTTACGAACGTGCTTCGTACACTACACGGGCTGATCCAGAAGCCTGAGCAACGGCCCGTTCACGACTCTTGGGGTTCCGTCATTCCCGTCGTCTTTCAAGATGCGTTCCGATGATTGCTCCTGCCACAAAAAGCTTTAATCCGTCACTGGCAACGTTGCCCATCGCTGTTGAGATCGTGGATGGGCTCGTGTTCCAAGAATATCGTGTTTCATTCGGAAAGAATCCACTTGGCGCGTTCCTCGTCCGCCGCCGGGCGGAGACATGGCTGTTCACGTCTCTCCATCAACATTTGCACGACATCGAACAGGAAATCAGGGTGATGTTCCGTTGCGTCTTTGCCAAGCCACTTGACCGTGCCTCCTTCAACGTGAAGGTAAACCAGGAGCTTGCGTGCATGTGATCCGGGCAAAGTGCCATCGTAGATGATCTTGACAGCGTTGGGGACGGGGCTGCATGCGCCGGGACCCTTCTCACCACCGACCGCCATGAGGATGGCCGATAAGACAGTATTTCGAAAGGCGGTATTCTGGATCTTCTCGCCGAACACGTACATGTGAGCAAGGCGGACGTACTGTTCGTGGCTTTCTTCGTTCTTCATCTTGCATGTGGGGGTGACAGCGATGTGTCGGGTGTACAGCCACTCAACAAACTCGCCGACGACTTTGGGCTGGTCTTCCGGCAGATCTACCTCGCGCAGCTGGCCCTCCTTCCATTTCTTGTCCAGAGCGGCGCGGAAGAAGTCGTGTTCACTTTGGAAGAGCGTTTCGTGCACGGTGAATGTCTCGCATGTGTCTAGATCGCCGCCGGCTTTGATCGTAACGAGGGACCCCTTGAACCTTCGCATTGTCAGTTATGAATCTCAACACCGCTTGCCACGGTGACATGCAGCCCGTAGCTGCTGTTTGCGCTTACCTCGCCCCTGCGGCAGCTTCAGCGGTGGGCGCCATATCAGGAGGCCAGTGGGTCTGACGATATGCTTGTGAGTGTCGGTGTTGTGAAAGATGATGCGAAGCAGCGATGGGAACAAGTGGTGCGCAAGATGTCTTGACGCTAACTTGGGTTTGAGTCAACAGTGCGAGCAAACGCAGAGCGCAAGTGAAATTCACATATTTTGCTTCTTGCTGCGCCGGTATGAGAGGAATGAGAATCTTACTTACTGGCCCGAATGAACGGACTGAAGATCACACAAGCGCACCCCAGCGGATGAATGATTGCAAATGCTCACCAATGCCATGCCATCACGGCTTCCCACGCTACGCGGGTGGGTATGATACACGTTACTCTCGCTCGCGATATTGCCTCTGATCTCGATACGCTCTCTTTCTTTACTTCCACAACTTGCTCAGACTCATCTCCTTGTCATCGTGCCTGTTCAGCACCTTCGCCGTAGCCAGATCAAAATCCTCCTGCGTCACGTGCACTCTCCGCTCTCTCAGCGCAAACATACCCGCCTCCGTGCACACACCCTTCAGTTCAGCACCAGAGCACCCATTCATCTTCTCCGCAATCTTCGTCAGGTTGATGCCGCGAGTCAAGTTCATGCTGCGAGAGTGAATGCGTAGAATGTCGGCACGGGCTTCGGTGGTTGGCGGTGGGAATTCGATCTTGCGATCGATACGACCGGGACGGAGGAGGGCAGGGTCGAGAATGTCGAGACGGTTGGTGGCCATGATGACCTTGATGTTCTTTGTGGGCTCGAAGCCGTCGAGCTGGTTGAGGAGTTCCAGCATAGTTCGCTGGACTTCAGAGTCACCGCCGGAAGAGCCCTCGACACGCGAGGAACCGATAGAATCGATCTCGTCCATGAAGATGATTGACGGAGCATGCTCACGTGCCATAACGAACAGCTCTCGGACCATGCGCGATCCCTCTCCGATGTACTTTTGCACCAACTCGGACCCAGACACTCGAATGAACTTGCAGTCGGTGTGATGTGCCACAGCTCTTGCCAACAACGTCTTGCCTGTTCCTGGAGGTCCGTAAAGTAGGACACCTTTCGGTTGCGCGATTCCGAGCGATTCGAATAGTTCGGGGTGCTTCAGACCAAGCTCGATGACTTCCTTGATCTGCTTGATCTGCTCGTCCAATCCACCGATCATATCATATGTGCTGTCAGGAACCTTCTCCACCATCATGAGAGATACGAGAGGGTCGACCGATGATGGGAGGAGTGATGAGAGCTTGTAGGAATCGGAGAGGAGGGTGACGCGCTTGCCGGCTGTGAGTTTCGAGATGTCGATGCCGTCCGCCACATCGACGACTGTATCACTGTCAGCTGGGATGCTAGAAGAGAACTCTTGATGATGTCCGTCCTACCGTATTTGCCCTCTGGGTGTACCTTCACCAGCACTTTCTTCGTTCCCATCACCTTGACTACCTCACCGACATAGCTCCCTGGCTGTTGTAACAGTCCAAGCTCTTCCCGCAGTAGTCTCACTCGGCTGTTGTATTCGTTTCGCTGTGCCTCCAGACGTCGCAGTACTGCTTGACCCTGGATGATCTCGAGCTTCATGCTCTCGATCTTGTTATTGAAGAAGGTATCCAACGCCATCGCGGCGGTTGATCGAGTGAATGAGGCGAGGTTGGATGGTGTATCCCGTCAGGCTAGTCGTATGATATGTCGCTGGAGGTCGGAGATGGAAGTGGGCGATGCGCGTAGGTCGGGTGAATCGATTGTGCATGTGAAGGCGATGATTGACCATGGATATGGGTGGAGTCGCAAGCGCGAGACGGAGACGGAGGCAGATCCGCTCGAAAGCTTACCTTAGATTGACACCTTACGGATCAGGCATCCAGACCAAAGTCAACAGATGACGCCTCCGGAAGAGCTTTGGTGGGTCGCCTGAGTGAAGATGTACCCGACACCAGGGTACAGTAGCAGATGACATGCTGTCCGTGTTATCTTTGAAATCTGGTAAGGTCCTCCTGCTGCTCCTCCTTACCTTTCCCTACCAAAGTATCTTTACGTAGCCTTCTCTTCAAAAAGAGTGTGTATGCAGACGACGGTCCAGTTCGTTCCCCAATTTCGCTTGTCGAGTCTGGTCTCGTTTCAGTTATTACGCCTCCATCCACCTCAATAACAACAGATCGCGAGTCCGCAACGTCGAGAAAGAGGACGACAATCTCATGCCATGCTTTCCGGAGTATCGATAACGAACAGCACATCGACCGAGTATCCTTCCAGTCCCCGCCAGCTATCGCCAAACCCGGCGGCATAGGAAAGCGCGATCCCCGAGGCCGATCAGCTCGCCAGCGGGACTTCCGCCAAAGTGTAGCATGGCCAACGACGACGCTCCAGGTGCTTCGCACGACTGGGCAGACAGCAATGCCACGGCACCGGGCACGCGCCGGACGTCTTCGTCCTCCATGAGCACTCCGCGTGCCCCCAACCAGTCCGAAGCTGGTGGCAGCAGCATCAATACACCCAATCCGATGCAAAACAGCCAGGCTAGTATCGCATCGGAGCTGGGCAACAGCAGTGTTCGACGACCGCGCCCTCGACAAGACTATGGTTCCATGCAGGGTTCATCGACTGGAGGCCGCTCTCTACAATCACCAGCATTGACAGGCCCGCAGCAGCCTCAAACGTCTCAGCATACTCCCAAACGACCCGGCACCACACGGAAGGCCTCAGTAGCTCCTCATCGCGGTGACATATTTTCCGTTGATGACGACCCGACCGAAGTGGATCTGGACCTACGTCTCACACGAAAGGAACCAAAGGAGGAACCTCGTCGAGACCGTACGCTTAGAAGGCGTGAGAGCACGGTGAGGCGGCGGCCGACAGCTCAGGCTCCTACCCTACCACGAGTTGAGAGCACTGGTGATGATGAGGAGGTTGCCAGGACAAGCGGGAACGATGCGACAGTAACGACACCTGCTTCGGTGAAAGATCATGGAGAACCAAGTTCGGAAGATACCCTGCGAGGCGAAGAGGAGGATGAAGACACAACTTCTCCGGGTGACGAAGATGACGACGACGAGGACAGCTTGAGTGATGCCGAGAGCTTCACACTGAAAGACAGACAAGAGGCCATCAATGAAACACATCCATTCGGTATCAGAATCTGGAAGCCTGCGCTATACAAAAAGAATCGATCAGTGCAACGGAATGCAGAAGGAGACATTCATAGTGCACCTGGAGGCAATGTCAGTCGATGGCTTTGGGTGTTCAACGCATTGTGGACGATCATGTTTGGATGGTGGCTCGCAGTGATAACCTCATTGGGCGGCATTGTCTGCCTCATCTTTGGCGTGTTTCAGGACTCGGATTCTGACGGCTGTCGAGCATATGGACGAGTGCTCATCAACTTGGCCCACTACCTGTTCTATCCGTTTGGAAAATACGTCAAGCTGGAGCGAGATGAGGCATACATGCACGAGGACGAGGGCGAAGGGAGAGACATTGCAGAGTACGAGCGATGGCAGGCCGGTGACATCGAGGAAGGCCGCCTCTTCTTCGGACCGACCGATATTAATCGTTCGCTTATTGGGCGACGACGAGATGAAGAGCCTGATCTCGAGGACCATGAGACTGACAGTCTGCTCGGCCGTGGCAGACAAAGCTCCGTTGCGAAGGCTGCGCGGGTCAAGACGAAGAAACGCCTCTTTGGCCGTGGCAGATGGAACGTCGGCCGTGTCATCTTCTTTCTGTCGTTCTACTTTCTCATCACGCCTTTCTTGTTCCTCGTCAGTGGGATCTGCTGGTTCATGGTCTTTACCATCCCCATGGGCAAGGTCACTCTGCTGCTGTTCTACCATCTCCGCCGCCATCCTCTCGCGATGAGTTTCCACACCGACAGCCATTATCAACGTGGCTCCTCTGAGCCTCGTGGAAGCAGCGATAGCGTCATCCTGCTTTGCACGTACAGAGCTGTCGGTTCGAGATACTGGAAATACACCATCGACGGGACAAACATCTTCTTAATCAACCTGCTTGGCTTGGTCGTCCTCGCGATCTTCGATTACTTCGTGCTTGCAAAGTACATTGGTCTCCAGATGTGGTTCACTGCACCAGGCTTCATGTTTGTTCTCGCATTGTCATCCATCATTCCTCTGGCCTACTTCATCGGTCAGGCAGTGGCGTCCATCTCCGCGCAGTCCTCAATGGGTGTTGGTGCGACCATTAACGCCTTTTTCAGCACGATTGTGGAGGTGTTCTTGTACTGCGTAGCTCTGGACGAAGGAAAGGCGCAGCTGGTCGAAGGAAGCATTATTGGGTCTATCTTCGCAGGCATTCTTTTCCTGCCGGGATTGTCCATGTGCTTTGGCGCCATCAAGCGCAAAACACAGCGCTTCAACGTGCGATCTGCCGGTGTGACATCCACCATGCTGTTATTCGCAGTCATTGCTTCATTTGGACCGACACTGTTCTACCAATTCTACGGCACCCACATTCTCAACTGCCGACAATGCCATGCAAAGCACGGTGAGGCAGAGCGAGACTGCAGGCGATGCTACTTCACGCAGGTGCCGGATTTGAACGACAGGTTCTTCAACGAGGCCGTGCGTCCCTACATCTACTTCTGCACAGTCTGCCTCTTTCTCTCGTATGTTGTTGGTCTGCTCTTCACACTCCGCACGCACGCCGCTGTGATCTGGAACAACGAGCCCGATGAGAAGAGGGAGGTCAAGCACGAACAGCCACATGAGACGCAACACCAGCATTTGCACGGCCATATGAACCTACCCTATACTGCCACGCTAGTCAACGCCGATGGCACGCAAGCTGCAGCTGGTGCGAGAGGAGCGTCGGGCAGTCTACCAAAGGAAGATATCAAGTCCACGCAGATGTACAAGCGCATCCTTACTCAAAGTCTCAAGCAAGCAGGCGTTGCTCCAACAAATGCGCATAAGGACAACGCAGAGACCGAGCCGCCCAGAGCAGAAGTACAGGTGCCGCACATTGTGCCGCCCAAGAGCTCCGGCAATGACGCGATTCAAGGCCTCAGCACTGAGCACAATCGTGCGCTGCTTCACCAAGTAGCCGAGATTGCGGCAACCGCAGCAACGGTAGCGGCTAGAGATGCGACAAAAGTGACCCGCCGCGGCAGCGCTCCATCGTCCAGGCATGGATCTGTCGCGAGGGAGTCGAAAGACGTCAAAGACTCCTATCCGACGCATTCAACACATCAGCAGGCCAACGAGGTGCCCCAAGAAACAGCACCTGGCGCCGCAGCACCGCATGAGGAGGCAGCATCGGGAGGCCACGATGCACCGAACTGGTCCCGCACCAAATCCGCTGTCATCCTGCTCACAGCCACCATCGCCTACGCCGTCATCGCCGAAATCCTCGTCGACACCGTAGACGTCGTTCTCACCTCCGTTGACATTCCCGAGAAGTTCCTCGGCATCACCCTTTTCTCCCTCGTCCCAAACACCACCGAATTCCTCAACGCCATCAGCTTCGCTATGAACGGCAACGTGGCGCTGTCCATGGAAATTGGCTCCTCCTACGCATTGCAAGTTATCTTGCTCCAGGTGCCCTGCTTAGTGCTCTTCAGCGCCATTTACGGGAATTACATCCCGAAGGAACAGATTATTGATCACACCTTCTCGATGATCTTCCCACAATGGGACATGGTGTGTGTGATCTTGAGTGTATTCTTGATGGGCTGGGTCGTGGGTGAGGGCAAGAGCAATTACTTCAAGGGCAGCATCTTGATTTTCACGTATCTGGTGGTCATTATTGGGTTTTGGTTTGCGAGCTTTCACGACCCGAAGGTGAGTGATTGAGATCTTTCGAACATTTGCGGTGGCTCTGCTAATTGACATGTTCTCCCAGATCATGGGCATCGATGCGTACGACACCCTTGGTCTGCCTGAGGCGTTCCGCACCTTTGGGAAGAGCTCTAGTGGACCAGCCTTCCCAATGGCATAGTCAACACGAAGTTCGTTCATGCTGCTGCGCTGGCTGGCGCGCGGCTGAGTGAGTTTTAGCATGTTTCTTCCTGCGTCTCGGTCGCGTTCGAGCAAGGCGTTGCTTTTGGAGTTTTGCATTTGCATGGTGGTACATGGGCAGAGCACACTTGGAAGGTTTGGGGTCATTGATCCGGAGTGGGCTTGGTTTGGCAAAGAGGATGAGCATGGAGGCAATATCACATCATTATTCGCTCACTTCATTGCAGTCACATCACGTTATGCCCTCAACAAGAAGTAAGTCCCTGCCCATCGTGCTCAGCTGACGAAGCGACAGGTAGATCTCAGGGGCGACAACGACAACGACTGTAGCAAGATGTTATGGCCTGGCTAGATCTGTATCGGCAGCATCGTCTTGCGGCAAACGACATCTGCCCGGTCACGTCTTGGCACGATCCTGAGAAACGGCGCGCCAAGCTGAACATGGCAATGCCCGATCAGGAACGAGTCCCACAAATCCGGGCTCGATGCGCAAGAGCTCCCCGTATGGGCGTCGAGATTCCGTCGCTAGGAGAGAGTCGTTGTAGTCCAAAGATCACGACCGTTCAAGTCGCCTGAGCTTACAGAAGTGACAGCACAACGGTGTTCGAGGACAAGATGGTTCGTGGCTACCCCTTTGCAGCCTGTCTAATTCAACTGACATCTCGTTCCCAGGATCGACGATTACCATCCAGCAGAAGGCCGGCTCCATGTTCACACATCAAAGGTTCAACGCCGACCAAGACAACCTTACCTCCGTGGGTGAAAGAAGGACTGGAAATGAAGGCCGTTCGCTTCAGTATCCCAGAACGCAAGAAACAAACGAGACAAGAGCATGAGCTGGATCGATGTTTGAGGATCGGGTGCGCTTGTCTACAGCGCGACTCGAAGCCAAGGAACTTGAGTACAAGATGGCTGCAAAGGGTTGGGAGAGTGGGAGCTTTTGAACGACCTGGTGCATTTCCACACTCTGTTTAAAGCGCTTGTCCAGGGACGTTACGAAGCACATTGTCACGATTTGATGATTGGTGGGCAAGCCATGGATTTGAGACACAATGGTCGTGGCAGAGAAGATGAGTTATAAAGTCAACTTGTGATATTTGGCTTATGTCCCACGCAGTCTCTCGTGGAGCGATGCTCTCGCGAAAATCCGATCGTACATGCTTGGCCACGCGAGGAGTGCGAGAAGTATCCCTGCACAATCACGTTGAATCGAACTGTTGGACCGCGGACCAGTGGGTTCGAACCGTGCCCGGTTCGCCATGTGATCCCTGGAGTCCGCCTGGGCGCGGGATATAACCACTTTAACGCGAATGACACACGTATATCCCTGCGGATGGCCATGGCATTTCGCGTCGCTCCTGCCTGCGGCGTCTTATCCTTCCAGATGAAAACTCGAAAAGGGCACGACTGTACCCTTCAACATCGATCAAAACTCGCACAGATTTGCTACCTACTGCGCCTGGCCCATTGCGATCATGACTTATCAGTTCAGATGTCACTCATGGAAGATAAACTTTGTGAGTTCTGGAGCCGAAGTCTTGCCAACTTGTACTAACTGCGGTGCCAGGAGCCGTACTCCGCGTACAAAAGACTTGAGACGATGCCACCGAACATGCCGTCATTCGAATATGGTGACGATGGCCGTCCAATCGTTCACTATGGCGAGCTCTTCTGTCGCATGTCGAAGAACAACGGGAGACTGTGCGGCCAACGCTCTGGGCGGAGCGATAAACTCCTACAACACCTCGCCGGCAAACAGCATCACTACTCGCGTAAATCACAGTGCAATCAGTCTCATGAAACGTTCGCATCTAGAGGTACGAATGAAATATTGTAAGAGGCATGACTTTCAATTTGACCTGGTTGCACAGATTGGTACTGGTCCTTGATCGACCAAGGAATGATTCGGCTCAGGGTTCCTGCACAACCGGAGGCAGCCAGAAAGAGCCCTGCGCCTGTATCGGTTCTGTCCTTGGACTACGATAGCGATGTTACAGAAGAGCAGGATGGTACGGAGAAATTCGACGCCGTGGGAACCAACGGTGGCATGGAAGACATCGATACCCTGGGGCAAGGCAATGCTGCGACCACTGCCAGTGTCAAGGGGAACGATGCCAGCACGAGCAACCGAGGTGTCGGCTCAGTGGATGAGACACCATACCACACCTAATCTCGTGGTCAACGTCACCTCGTCTTGTCGAGCGAAGCCTTGAGAAATCAGCGTGCTGTGGGACGCCCAGTCGGGGAAGGAGGCGTCGATGCCATGAAAGACAACGATCTTGCTGCAAATGGCAATAGTACGTACATGCGAGTGACAGCGCCCGATGAAGGTTCAGCACGAAGCGGGACTGCCGTCGAAAGTAGCAAAGGTCTTAAGGAGCACAATGATACGGATGAAAAGGCTACTTTGGCGAGGCCCCGAGCAAGCGGTGAGACCGCACGAAAACCTCAATCGAATCGCGAATGGTTCAAACGACTGGTGGGGATCATGGTCGCCGACACTCAATCTACTGTCTCCAATTCTCAGAGCCAGCTTGGCCTCAATTTTCAGCCTCAATCGATCTCTTCGACGCCTGTTCCAAAGGTCGCGGATCCAGCTACTCCCACCTCAAATGAATCGAAGCGTGGCCACTTCACGCACGCTGACGCACCTCTACCTTACGAGAAAGCGTTTCCAAGATCACCTGTACCGGCCGTCCGCACAGCGACCTCCTCAGGCGTCACTCCCTCACATAGGGAGAAACGCAGGACTGAGAGTGCTTCTGCCGGGACTACATTCGCACAACCCCAGAGCGCACGCATTCACCCGCAAGCGATCTCTGCAAAGCACATTATCTCGGACAAGAATCATCCTGCGTTGAAATGGCCAGAAGAAGAGCGCCTGAAGCTCCAGATTTGCGTGACTCGGGTAGCCAAATGGGAGGCTGAAGAGGCCAACCGGCCGGCTGAGGAGGCTGCGCATGCGGCTCATGAGGTTATATTGAAGACTCGACTTCGAGCGCTACAGGTGGCACGGCGAGAGGATCGACCGGCGAAACGAATGTGCATGGAATCGACTTGCGAGAGAACTTGACTTGACGTCGTAGCGATCTCCTCTGCTAGGGTGCGCATGCACGGGCATGCAAAGAAGCACATGATCGCGGACGGCGGATGATGAACAGATGATCAGCAGGGATTGCGGCGAAGGGCAGTTGAATGTGATGGAGCCATGCAAGTGACTGATCGCTCATGGGACCAAGGCAAGCTGGTGTCGTTTGAATGCCATTTCACTTTGGCAGGTGCGTGTTCGTCAGGTCGGACTGACTCGCTCAGACTCAGGTTTGTCAGGCTATCATCTAACTAGGTAGCTCTCCCAATCCATATCGTCGTCTCCCTACACTGCACCAAAGACTCGGGATGCGACATGGTTGGGAAGCGAATGCGGTGTCCAAATTCGAGGCCTGGCGTGGGGCGGCATAAGGGGTCGAGCAGATGGCCTCCAGCAAGTCCGATGCCGTTGGCACGACGCCGAAAAATGAGAAAATAGGTTGGACCCGATCTTCACCTGCGTCGGATTCTAGTCCGCCTTACTCAATGGTCGGTTATACAGCCTGGCAGGGCACCTTTGTAAGTCATAAGTTCCTATCCTCGTTCACCCTTGCTGACTGTCATTCAAGGCCCCATACTTGAGATATGTCCGCATGAAGTCTTTTCCTCGAGATGCTCCGAGTTTCGAATTCGACTCTGATGGCCGCCCGATCGCCTACCATGGCGAAAGATGCTGTCGCATGCCTGTGTCCAGGACGAATGCCGTGTGCGGTCACGCCTACGTGGGATTTGAAGGACTCAAGAACCATCTACAAAAGCAGCACAAGACTCCAAGAACACAGCAATGGGTGGGATTGTTTCAACAGAAGGCCGAGGACGCTCGAGGTAAAATGACCCATCAATCCCGAAGGCCACACTGTTATCTAACCCGGGTACAGCCTGGTACGAACCTTTCATGAAACACTATGGTTACTCCGACGAAAAGCAAACGCAACAAAACAGATCCAAAGCGTTGCCTGCACGCAAAAAAGAGATAAAACAGACCCCAACAACTGTCGATCCGGACGATGACAGCGACAGCGCAGACGACAACAAGCAGAACGTCTAGACGACCGATCAAGATGGAGGTGAGCGACTAAACGCCGATCGAGTAGACGTCACAAACGCAGCGGATACGAATTCGATCACAACCTCGCAAGCGCAAAGCTTTCATCGTCCGTCTACCACAGTCACCGGATCTTCCAGCCGGCACATCTTGGTCGATCCTGTCTCCGCCCGCGAGACTGCTGCCACATCCCCGTTCCCAGCCGAGCCGCGCGGTAACACTCCATTCGATGCTTCGTCGACATGCGCGGATAAACGCCGAGCCAGTCCGGCATTTGAGGCAGAACGCGAAGCGGACCAGTTCCAAACGAAAGACGTTGACCCAGATCCTCCTTCCGACGAGGCAAACGAAGGAGACAAGTACGAGGACGACACGATTCTTCACCAACATGGAGAGGCACTACGTCAGCAGTTGAAGGAGATTCGTAAGCGAATCCAAAAATGTGAGGCTTCGAAACTGATGTACAGACATCGGGCGCAGAGATTTGGCGCTGAGCTGGAGGAGATGAAGTTAGAGCACCAGCTCGCCGCGAGAGAGCACTGATGCTCGAATGGCCGAGATACAATCTGCGGCGAAGGAGCAGCTGATTCTGGACGAGGATGAGAGTGAAGCATCTTGCCAGTACAGAATGTTCTTGACAGGATGCTGTTCGATATCATGTCACTGGAACCGGCATGTGCGTATCTATCAGTGGTAGCTATTCTCACTCCGTGTATCCAGGCCAGTACCTCACTCTATACTCCCATGTGTCTTGCCCATTTGATCGGCGAGTGACCCAAATTGCTGCATTGGAGTGTTGAGGGGGCAAGCAGCGTTTGCTCATTTCAAGAAAACTTGTGAGCCGCGCAGAACACCATGCTTTGCACAACTCCACCTCGACTTCACCCTCACCTCCACACCGCATCAAGTTCCCTTCACCATGACCAAGCCCAAGTCTACGACCTGGAAGGAGAACAATGTGAGTACTCCAGCGTCAATGCTCGCTAGCCAAACTGACACCCCTCTAGGCCTCTTTGGAAGCCTACCAGCGCATGGAGTTTCTTCCATCAGGCACTGAGCCCTTCGAGTTTGACAAGGATGGTCGTCCGATTGTTTACTACGGCGAATCGTTCTGTCGCATGCCGGGAAGGCAGAAGGGCACACTTTGCGGCGCCAAAATGAGCGGGTTCGCCGCGCTCGGCACGCATCTCAGGGGGAGCGTCAAGCATGGTGGTATTGGCATATCAGCGCCAGGGGGCATGAACCGATCCCTCGAAGATGAAGAGGCCGAAAGTAATAACGCCTGGCCTCATCAACACTGGTTCCGCGGCTAATCTGATCGCCTAGAATGGTTCAACACGAAAGCCTTCCACCATCTAAGGGACGACGGAGTGGAGGAATCCGCTCTGAAGCAGCCGCCCGCCCTCCATCGAAAGACCGGACAGGTCGTCGTTGTAGACTTAGACCAAGACGACGACGACACGAATGGTGGTAAGCAAGACATCCACACCCCCAATGGAGAGGATGAGACGCTGATTGGCGCTTCAGTCAAACACACAGATGCCACAAAAGATGAACCCGCTCCGCAGCTGGAACCACTTGCTTCAACCCGCGCTTCTCCCATCACCGTCAGTCGTGCTCTCAACCAGAACGCATCACTTGATCCTTCCTCCGCGACCCCTCCTCCTATACCACTTGTTCCGCACCACGTACCCTCGACGAGCACCCATGCCCCACAGACCGGCAAGCGCAGCGCGAGCGCAGCATTCAGGGGAGAAGTCATCGCCGCGGCTCAACCCAAGCAGAGCGATATTCAAGACACCACCCAGAAGTCGGCACCGGCGGCGGGGCAAGACTCCATCGATAGCAATGACGCTCTCGCCGAGCAGCTCCACGTGGAAGGACTCGAGGTTGAGCTATTGGAAGCTCGACTCCGACTGGCGAAGACGAAGAGAGAGATGGCGAAGCGTAACCGCGAGGAGCGGACCTGAAGACGTTGACGACTTCGTCATTGGAACTTGGCTTGAAACACCAGATGACCACCGCAACATGGGGGACTGTCGGACGGATTCCACAACCAGAAAGCAAGGCTCACGGCACGAGCTAGAGAGCACTTGCCGCAGACTCTGTGCCTTCTCGCCTGGGTAGCGGAACCTGAAGAACCGCTCCCCATCTCATCCTCGCGTCTTCGCATTGAACAGAATAGGGAGAGACGACCACTCCAGGATCCGTAAACACACATCAAGACTGGACCAGGTAAGCAGTGGACAATGACCAGCAATGTGTTGAATTGCTCAATTGTGGCCCCTTGCTCCACCACGACTCCACCCCTTTTCACTTCGGTCTTCAAACTTCAGTAGCCATGTTCGTTTGGCGGAAGTCATCGTGGCGTCCTCCGTTCCGTGGAGAGACTGCAGAACCCAGATCAGAGAAACGAAAGATCGTGAAAGGAAAAGCCAGCATCGAGCGAAAGACCGTTGGTTTTCATTCTAGGGTATCCGCATCTCACACCAGAAGTGATCGCAAAGTGCAGAAGAAAAAATGAAAGGCAGAAAGCCGAAACCCCCAAACGAAAACAAATGCATGTATTCCATTCGCATTTTTCCCTCCCGTTCAGTGTGCAGTCCCATCTCGTCTCTGTCTCTCTCTCTCAACGTCCTCTGCAGTGCTCTCGAAATCACAAGGGTGACATCTGCATGCATTCCCGCCCGCATGCCTCTAATAAACAACACCCGCTCGCATCGCGTCGCAAATTTTTGCAAAAAGACGTCGCAGGTACCGATTTTTTCCTCCCGTCCCAAACCCTTCCTATTAAAGCAAAAACGCCATGCTCAAAGTTTTTTGTGCGCTTTTCGCAGAAAAGAGTTCCAAAGGTTCCCAAAGGTGAAAAGCATCCGTTGTATCCATTCCCCATCCCCCGATGCCGCATTGAGTAAAAGTTGTAGTTGTTGCAAAAGAAGACTCGCTCGCCTGTATCTTCGAAGCAGAGGAAGACGGAGGAATTTTTGCACCCGCCGGCTTGCCATGCCTGTGAATCTAGGCAGCGAGCTGGCAGGTGGTGACCTGGGGTGAAATGCAGTGAAGGTTCTTGAATGGCCCAGGTCGGTATGTGCGATGTAAAATCGCCAGGTGCCAAGAAATTTCCAGGCAAGGTCGAACAGGTCCGGAGAAATTGAGTAGGATCCGAAACGCCGACGACGGGCAGGAATCGTACAGCTCATGTACACCTTGAAAAAACTCCAGGTAAACATGGCTGCCAAACCTACCCCATCACGGTTTGCGCCGCGTAGCCAGAAGTGATGGGCCACTGTCGGTAGTGATGCTGGTACAAACACTGCGAGCAGTTGCAGTCGTATCCATGAGTGCCGCCGGTCCACGAACTCTGGTCCCACGCGGTACCATACGATGGTGTCGGATAGTAGGAGGGGTGTGCACTTGGCGCGTACTGGTACGCAGCTTGTGTCGAGCTGCGGCCAGGAGAGACTTTTCGAGCACTATCCTCGAGACCAAATGACGGGTAGCTTTGCTGGTGTCTGTAGTACTCCTCACTGGGCGCCCATGGATCGCTCGAGTTGTATGGCGTGGAAAATTGTGACGAGCGAGCAGAGAGCGGCGTGTCGAACGAACGCGAGGACGAAAATGACGGCGTCGGGTACGGTGAAAGTCGGTCGCGAGGAGTGTTCGAATGTCTGTGCACATTCGTGTTGAGAGGCGACAGCTTGGCGGCCTGCTGTTGAGCCGCATACTCCTGCTTGGCGAGGTACTCTGAGTTGTACTTTTGCCAGGCGTCCATCCAGGCTTGCAGACCGTTTGGTGTCGATGGCTCGATGTGCAGCTCGTAATTGATGAGGTGAAGCCACTTCATCTCCAGCGCATTCAGCTCGGCGACCTTGATCGCGGTGACGTCGGACCATGACCGATTGATGAAGGTGTTGTCGTCGAGGAACTTGCTGCCAAGGATCAGTGCAACAGCGAGCAGTCGGTATATTTGATTCTCGCCCCGGGGAACTGAATCTGGGTAGTTTGCGACACGATCGTTGAGGTAGTGGAGGGCGAGCAAGATCGTTGCCGAGGGTAGTCTTGTCGCGGCGAGCACTTGGTGCACCCACTTTCGGAAGGACGGTTGGCTCTGCATCTGGTGTTGAAAGCTTCGAGTCATGTCAATATCTGCGAGGCAGATTGGGGACACATGGAAGGCATACATTGATTGAGCCGCCTCAGTGACAAAATCGGTCATGCGCTCCATTTCGTAGTCAAGCTTGGCGGAGACTCCACCGGTTGTCTTCTCCTCCTTGGCCTGTCGTTGCTCTCGCTCGGCTGCATCTTGCTGTTCTTGAGCGATACGGCGTGCGTAGTCGGCGACGAACGGAACGCGGTCGTTGATGCGAAGAGGCGGTAGGATCGGAGCACCGATAGGTTCGTAGTAGCCTTGGATCGGAGGGAGAGTGGTCGATGCTTGGTAGCTACTGGGCTGATACTGGTAAGTCGGATGCGTCGGCGGGATGGCCGGCTGCAAATATCCTCCTTGTTGGTAATCAAAGAGGCTGTCTTCTTGGCGGCATCGCTGACCAGGCTGGGCGTATGGGTCCTGCGGGTAATGTACATTACTGTAGGCATAGCCGTTACCAGAATCAGGTGGTGTGAGTGGCATCTGGCCCGCCATGGACCGCGAGTAGTACCCAGGCATGATTGCGGAGGGGAGTGGTGAAGTGAAGAAACGGCGTGGAAGCACGGCCTGAAGTATGTCAGCGCTGCCTAGACGGGAGAAGGCCACCTCGTTCGGCGCAGTTCGATTCGTAATGCGAAGAGTGTGGTTGTAGATGGAACGTACCGTCTCTCTTCTCCGCGCAATCGACCAAAGCGCAACAGTGAAGGTGCGCTGTCTAGTTGCTTTGGACCATGCGATGCGATTCGTGATCTAGATGCGTAGGAATGTAGTCTGTAGATGCTTCTAGCGTTTGCTCAGGATGTCGCAGATGTGAGGTCGGCGGATCACTGAAGTGACGTTGGTGTGTGAATTTGCGATTTGCGATCGGACGGTCGGCTGTGGGCCGGCTTTGCACGGGCTGAAGCTGAAGCTGAAGCTGAAGCGGCGGTCGGGTGAGGTTCAAACGGCGCTTTGCGACAGCGGTTTATTGAGTCGGGCGGTATAGCTGGTGGACGGAGCTAAGTGAATAGGTCGTCCGGGTAGAATGAGTGTTGCTGGCGGTGGTCGTGGTCGTCGCGCGGCGAGACTGGAGGGTTCGAGTACGCCGGTCGTGGGTGGTCGGGCTCAGCTGAAGTCGATGCGACGGAGAGGGTATGAGAGGCCCGCCGGGAGGTGTGGTACGGTGGGTGCAGTGAGCCGGGAGCGGAGCGGAACTGGTCGAACGAACGAGGAGGTCGTTGTTGTCGAGTCGCAAAAAGCCCAGCGCGCGAGAGAGATTGATGATTTCAGGGAGCGAATTCAAAGCCAGGCTGTTTCGGTCTTAGGGCGAATTCAGCGCCACCTTTCCGTCCCGTCCACAGTCGTTCCCTGTCTTTTCCAAAACTGCCCGATGACTCGACCGGGCAGAAGTGTGAGCTTCGATCCGGGCAGGGAGCGAGAATAGCACGGCGTCGCTCGGAATGATGATGATGATGATGTCGTTTGCTTGCAGCAACCTGAAGCAAAGGACAGAGAGAATCCAATACGGACACGAACGGCTCATCAGGCTGACGAGTTTGTATGACGGGCGGTGCGGCGGCCGACGATTCGACGAATCCGGAGCGCAGCCGTTCTCAGCCTGTGCGAAATAAGGAGTGACACACTTTTCAGCGGCCGAGCAACCACGCCTTTGTTTGTATGAGGAAATGAGCTGACACACGCACGTACGCACACATACATGACCAACTTGTATATACTACTGCATCAAGGAGAGACAGGCTACAGCGAGGTGCCTCTGACGAGGGATGCGGCAAGGAGCAGAGACTGTGTGCTTCGCCCGCGTGAGCCAACCTAACACTCTACAGAGGAGTGCCGAGCGAGGTACAAAAGTACCTCCAGTGCCTCGTCGCAAGGACGACGTCGAGTCTTGACGCATCATTTCACCCTAGCTGCCTGGCACTTTGCTGGCGTCTCGTCGGGCGAAGCTGCACGCAGCAAATCTTCCGCGCCGAGGACGTCCGCCTCGCTTGGGATGTACAAAAGTATTGCTTCGATCCGATGCCCACTTCCCAACCCTCAAGAACCCCACTCGAAGTTCCCCATCGATCAGGCGTGAGAGTCTCACCCTTTCACAACAGACATCATCCGCAATTCTTCCTTCTGTCCGCCCAGCGAGTCGGCTGCTGACAAAAGGGATGTTCTCATTTGATGTCATACTGCCTGCCCGGCGAGCTATCTTTGCAATGATTACTTAATATGGTCGTTGAAAGCTGGACGCTTGCGGAGTCGCTCGTGTGCGATGATTTGCACGCTTTCCGGCAGCGCGAACCTTCTCGGTGCTCGATTTTTTTTTCTTCCCTGATCGCTTCCGATGCACTGCATCCATATCCTAGTTTCCATGGCACATGATGTGCAAAGACGGTGGTGATGTAGCGATCATGACTGCCTTCGATCCTCGGCTCAAAGATTCTCAACCTGCGGACCACTTGTGTGCAGGTGCCCAGCAGAGCCACGCCGGATCCATGTGCTCCACGATCACAAGGCAACGCCATCGCTGCTTTCGGGCCTTGCCCTTCCAGGTCTCATGCAGAATTAGAAATCCCTCGTGTCACTCGCGGAATCTCTCGCTCTGACGTCCTGCAGCACTGCCGGCCTGTTGCCGCTGTCTGACAGCTGTCCAGACTACTATAGAAATGCAGCCAGCAGCCTAAATACTCGGTACGGCGGGATTGTGACCAGCATGTAATAATAAGGATGCCTACATCATCCGGCACTGCTCGTATCGGTCATCGTTAAAAGACTGCCATTTGACCGACATCTATATCCGCTCGTCAGTGTCAGATCTCAACCTGTATGCCCCGTAAAGTTAGAACGACACTTGCTGGGAGAGATGACAACCATGCATTACTCCATCTAGAATTGCTTCTATCGCCTGACAATGCCTGAGCCTTTCCCGGATGAAGTCTTCACTACATCGACCGGGAATTCTGTTGCCTGAATAGGAAGGAATCCTATAGATCCTTCCAATGCGGCAAATAATGCTGCTGGCTATCATTCATTCGCCGGACTTCCAATCGCAAGACTCAAGGCGGCAAGGACCGGACACTTAACCTTGTCGCTCTGCTGCACGATCACAACTCCGGCGGTTCTGAGAGTCGTAGCAAGCCATGACCTCGATCCACTCGGCGACTCGGACGGTGGAGTTCATTACACAACGCGCGCTGTTGTTGTCGAAGACGAAAGCCGCGACGAAGTGCTGCTGAGCGACTTTCGTATCGCTGCGGCCAGCATCGAGTTTGAGCAGCTCTAGCCACCACCATCAGCAGAAGGATCTTGTGCGGACAAAGTGTAAGCGTATTCGATGGGTGTTCATTGGGCGTCTTGAGCGTGTATTCCATTGAGACGAGAGTGGTGTCATTGCTGGCGTTGTTGCATAGCATAATAACAGACACGATGCCTGCAACTGAGTCTCAGGAGAAGGGTGCACTTCGTCCATTGACTGCAATGTCTGTCCCGCTGTTAACGCATCTCGCGTTTCCCTGGGCTTACACTTGATTCGTCCGCATGCTCGATACACGATTGTAACCCGAGGCCTTGACTGGGTACCTGAGATGCGTCCTTCCTCGGGCTATACTCATTGAGAGCCAGACTAGATCTGCGGGTCGGTCTTGCTGTCCATAAGAGGTGATCTTTGGCGCTAGCCAAATTTCGAAAGCTTTCAGTCCGCTGCTATGATTGACGATCATAGATAACCACCACCCCCGCGGAACATGCCGTTTGCTCGTGCCCCTGGTACGAACTGCATGGTCTGGTGGCCTAATGGTAAGGCGTTGCTTTCCGGTTAAACGCCTGGCAAAGATTGCGGGTTCGAGTCCCGTCTGGATCGTTTTAGACCTGCTCGTGTTCATGATGTCCTTTTTGAGCTATCAACCATACTAAAATCAACTTTTTGGGCCTGATAGCCTTGCGGTTCTACTGCACATATATGCTCAATTTGCACAGCTTCTTGCGCAAGGTCTCTTTCATCTGTCTGAGACGATTCTTTCAAGCTATGTTTCGTTCAAAATGGTCGAGGGATGGTGAGGATATCTCTTGTTTTGTCTTCCGCCTTCATTCACAAGCTGATGTTGGGCTTTGCCAAGCCAAGCATTGCCTATTTGGGACACGATCTGTGACATGAGGAAGGAACGGAAATTTGGTGACGACGAGTTCTCTATAGACGTGCAAGCACTGATGGACGCATGCAGTCAGATAGAGACCAGAACAAGTTTGCATATGAAGTCGACTTCGGCTTCTTACCGGTCTGCCAAATATTGGACCTCTAATTTTCGAGTTACAACTCGCAAGATCACACAGCAAGAATCATGCGGCAGCCGGGCCCGCACAGGACTCACCGTTGGGGGAGTGGTCAATACACTCAGACCCGTCCTTCTTGCCGCAGTAGGTGATGTCCGTCCTCAATGGCCTTCTGGCCGTGAGAGCTCGGCCTCCTCGTCGCCTTCTGCTCCTCCGACGGCTCCAGCGATCCTCTTCTTCTTCTCGGCGCGGTTCTTCTTGCTGTACTTATTGCTCATCAGCTCATAAATGGCCTTCTCGGCCACTCCGAGGGCCTTGACGGCCTCGTTGTCTGGGCATTCCTCGTCAGCGAGGACTTCATTCGCGAGCGTTCTGGCGACTTCTTCGATCGGCGCAGCGAAGTTGGCGTCGATGACTGTGTCTTCCTTGTTCGTGTGCTTCCGAATGAAGTCGTCGATTTCGTGCAGTTCTTCTTGGCGAAGTCGTACGGATAGTTGAAAACTTCCGGGCGCGGGAAATTTCTTTCGACTACCAATCCTGCAACATGTCAGCTTGTACGCACGACATCATGTACCATGCTGATGGACCATACAGTGAGGTACCGCAGCATGGCCTGCTGGATCATGTCGACTTGACCCTTCAGGCCGCCGTCTTCTCCCTGTCCGCTCGTTGGTCCTTGTTGAGTCTCGTCGTCAGGCTCGATTGGGTCCGAGTCCATTGCGAAGCGTGAGGCGGTCTCGGCATCGGCAGAATTTGAGAACGTCTCGCCAGGCTCGGGGACGACCTCTTTGTCGATGCTGTAGACGTCAAAAGCCTCGGACAATGGACGTGCTGTGGCGACGACTTGCACAACGCCCCTCTCACGGCGGACGACTCTTGCAAGAGACGGAAAGTTGATAGATGGATCTGAATTGAGGTCCACCTCTGCCATGTTGTCCGCGACGACCCGGACCAACTTCCACACCGGCTTGAACAGTGGAATGAGGCGCTTAGTCTCACCCTAGACGGTCATGAGCCTCACGTCGGTCTCGAGAAGCTTGAGAGATCGAATGGTCGTTGGAAGCATGTTGGCTGTGGGCGATAGGATTGCTGCAAGTGTGGCTTGCTCACCCGACTCGCTGACCCGGAGGTTCTCGGCAGGATCGATAGCCGCTTCCTGGGCTCAGTTGGTCTTGATGGTCTGCAGTGTTTCTTTCAAGACCTTGAGATTTCCGGTTACCGAATGGCCTTGCCATCGATCTTGTAGCTTTTGAGCTTGGGCTGCTTCAGAGCCGCAGTGCACTCTGCACTCCTCAACTTGTTGATGTCTTCGTCGGTTATCTTCGTTCGACATGGTTTGGAATGTCTGCTAGTCGTTGTTGTCGATGGTCTCTCTGTCGTGACCAGAAACGATGAAGTGCAAAGATCTTTTGACTGCGTCGAGGTCCTGTGAAATCGAAAGACTTTCGTCGTGCGACTTCTGCTTGGTCTAGGGGGCTTGCATGCACGTCCGTAGTAACTAACGGTGAGCCAAGGTGTTGGCGGTGCGTCACCATGAGAAGCAGCGATACGTCTCTTCTTCCCTCAGCGTACATTCGAACGACGCGCTGTCTACATCCGCACCTCTCTCTCTCTCTCTCTCTCTCTCTCTCTCTCTCCGCAAGCAAAGTACCACGCGTCTCACAACAGCGTCAGTGGCTCAAGATGTCTCGAGCCCTTGGGACAAGGCGGTGCATGGACTGGCCACAATGCGAACAGCAAAGGACAGAGGGAAGAGTCGGAAGTTCAACGCGTTGAAAAAGCTCCCCGAGGATCGAGACAGATTGCAGGCGCAGCTCGCCAAAGACCAAAGCATCCTCCTGGGTCGACATAGACGCGCCGTCCATCCGCGCGAGAAGAGAGGCCCTGCTGCGCGACTATGAAGACTTCTGCGCCGAGGTGAAGCAACTTACCACGTAAGGCACTCTCCCATTTGTAGACTCGCGTTGTGTGCTCCGCGCTTCTTCCGATGACGTCGTTACTAACACTCCGCAGGAAGGAAGAGATGTGGAACAAGGACACCTTCATCGAGCTATGCGTGGACTTCCCCTCGGTCATGGCTGAAGTTGGTCCACTCTCCCATTTGTAGACTCGCGTTGTGTGCTCCGCGCTTCTTCCGATGACGTCGTTACTAACACTCCGCAGGAAGGAAGAGATGTGGAACAAGGACACC
>JALRMM010000157.1:0-22613 GCA_026122155.1 Zymoseptoria crescenta | reverse complement strand
CCTTCATCGAGCTATGCGTGGACTTCCCCTCGGTCATGGCTGAAGTTGGTCAGGGTCGCCTGGAGGACGCAATCAGAACGGACTCTCTGCGGCGGCTATGCAAGGACGCCTTGTACTGGTTCGCGGTGCGCGGCTTCGACGGTCTCACTTTCTGCGGCATCTTCCAGTCCTGGCACATCATCCTCTCCGACCACACCAAGACCCTTGCAA
Source organism: Zymoseptoria crescenta (assembly GCA_026122155.1). Taxonomy (NCBI): domain Eukaryota; kingdom Fungi; phylum Ascomycota; class Dothideomycetes; order Mycosphaerellales; family Mycosphaerellaceae; genus Zymoseptoria; species Zymoseptoria crescenta. The sequence continues at coordinate 22,403 of JALRMM010000157.1, read as the reverse complement.
TCAATCGCAACCTTTCGAAGAGCCACTGGCCAAAGAACCTGCCAGGTGCCCTCTTCCTCTCACAGGCTAACCGCAAGATGCTCAAGCTCCAGAGCAACCTCAAGAACTGGAAGCAACACTACGCCGTCTGGGGACTAACATGCGTCACTGGAATCCGCCCAGGTAGCATTACCGTGTGTCCAGGCTACGTCAAAGGTGCCCCTCGCAGTGTGTCCGGTGTAGTCCGCAATGAGGGCGAGACTCCGCGTTAGTCGGACATCGTTTGCATTCAATTCGCCGGCATCGCAGCAAAGGTCACCTTCCGTCCGGTACATGAAGGGCCACCGCGATCCGCACGCCCAGCGTAACATTATGCCCACAAAGACTTTCGCTTTGCTCCGGGCTTGGAGTTATGTGTACGAGTTGGCTGTGTTCGCTGAACTTGTTGCTATCGCCTTCTCGCGTGGGCTGTTTCCCGCATACGCAGCAGTCGACGTGAGTCGCTCTGCTCTCTCCCAAAAAAAAGAGACCACAGCTGACAGCGACGACAGGACTTGTACGCTTGTGATTTGACATACATTCCCGCGACAGCGTGGTAGCGAAGCAAGCCGTGTTCGTGCAGGTGTCCAAGTCCGGAGATCAACGTGAGTAAGCCAGTGAAAGGAGGCCGACTCAACCCACAGCTAAAGAAGATGGTCCTGTTGGGAAGACTTCTCGAGCCTGTGGTGTATGGAGTCAGCAATGCCAACTGATGTTCGGGAGGTGGTACCGTGTAGCCCATTCCGCCGCGAAGCGAGCTCGACGATCCGGAGAGGGATTCCAATCGACGTCGTGCGAGCACGCCCAAGCTTACAAAACCTCAAAGTGTATATCTAAGCGATCTTACAGCTTGCGTCCGAGTTAGGCTCCTGATCGAGAGCACTTTTGGCGAGGCCTTAACAAAAGGAGACCTGACTGGCGCTGGCTGCCCTGGATTGCAGCGGCTTCCTGTTTGGCTGCTTTGCTGGTGGAATAGTCGTCGTCTCTGTCTTACTCCTTGGTCTCAGAAACCTCATAGCATTGCCGATGGTGCTCCGCTCGTGAAGAACGCTGCCCATGATATCTGCTGCCAGGTCGTGGGTCAGTCTCCTTACAGGCCTCAAACGCCAAATTGAGCAGATCGACTTGCACACCGGCCAGTGCGCCGCCTGAGCTCTTCTTTCAGGTTGACGAACTCGCGCTACGGACTGCGTGCTCCTACCTGACGAGTCTATCAGCGGCTTCTACCCTCATCGGATCAAAATAGGACAGCCTGCGTGATTGGTGGACTGACCATGGCCATGGAGTCGAGGCAGCGAATCTGCGGTCTTGTAAAAACGCGTAGAATGGAATAGTCTTTTTCGCGACTGCGTTGTAGTCCCGATATTTTCGAGCAGAACACGATCAGTTTGGTGCTGAGATTACACACGACCAAGTCTAGTTTCGATCCCTTCTGCAGTCCCGTAACGTATGGGCCTGTGCCGGCCCAATCCGGACTCACCACAGCGGAGAAGTACATGCTGCTCGCGAAGTTGCAGCATCCAAAGTCCGTGGACGACGTTCAGCAATGGTACTCGCTGCCTTGTCCATCCCGCATCGGAGCTCTCATCCAAAGGGCCAAACATCGGTATTGTCGATTGCTCAGCACCGAGGCCGCTTTGCAAAATGTACATTCGAATTTCCTCGGCTTTGTTGATACATCACAACTGTTCCACTCCACACTGTCTCTTATGCTGCTGACCACAGTTCGTCTCAACCGCCTGCACTCGCGCGACCGCAGCGACCAGAGTGGAGAGCCGTCCTCAAGATCTTACATCTCTTTCTATGACCTTCCCATGCATGACTCTCCTCCCACCCATGTCCATGCAAATCTCCCAAAATCGCTCGAACGCCTCGCTATGCCGTGAAAATCGTGTGGGGTATATCGAAGAAGGTGTCAACTAGACGGTGGTGGCGGCTCCTGGCCCGGAGGTGATGTCGAAGGCGGTGCTTGCTGAGTTTGCGATTTCAGTCTTTGCGCCTACAATGCAGAAAGATTGTCGTCAGCCAAGGACTTGCCACATACCCTTTTCGTGTCGGTATATCATTCTCAATCTCTGTACAGCTTCGGCCTCCAGCCGTACTTCTTCTCATCTTCTCGTTCTTTCGCCAGCTCCGCTTCACGTACCTCCAGCTCTAATCGTTCCCGCGCGCGTAGCACTTTACTTTGGATGTAGAATGAGCCGCCTTTCTTCGGGTCGTTCAGGTCGAATAACCGCTTGAAGTTGTTGTGGACTTTGACGAGGTCTGCTGCGCCGGCTTTCGGAGGAGGAACGTTGAGGATCTGACAGGCTTCGCTGAGGGTCAAGCCTGCGGATGAAAGTGTGTTCGCACTTGTCTGTCCGGCTTGTGCGTATTTCTGGTGTTGAAAGTCAGAGGTGTGGCTACTCGATGGCGAAGAATGCGGAGGGATATACCTGAGATGCCGATGCTTGCTTGTATGCTTCGGTAAACGCTCGACCCAGTACCCGGGCGCCGGTGAAGGCCATCTGGGTTATGATGCGGTGAGCCATGGCGCGCGACGTGGATCGCGAGATGCTTGATGTCGAGGGCCAAAAAAGAATGCGTCGGCTCGATGATGGATCGTCGAGGTTCCAGCTCGGCTTAGTCAGTCGACATTCACTTTCCGGCTCCCGCCGTGTTTTATTAGGCCGAAGGCCCTATATTGCTAGACTGATTTTCGACCGGGGTTGGAATGATTGGCTCACAGCGAAAGTTCAGAAAACGCTGCCACGTGACCCAGATACACGTGATTCTACTCTGTCTTTCGAAGGCGACGGCCGCCGGCAGGCAAAGGGGGGTCCTAGGGGGTCTCCCCCTAGAAATAAAATCTGCATTTCCTCGGGATTTGTCTAGCAATATAGGAAGTCCTTCGGACCACACACTTAAGCAAACGTAGTGCTTCGTTTAGACTGCAAAGCTTGGCGGTGCAGTTTGAACGGAGCACGGAGAGCTAGCTCGGCGAGATGCTTCATCTAAGGTAACGCCGAGAAGGAGCGAGGAGATCGTGGCAAGACGACGACTTGCACGATAGATGGACCTCCTTCATCTGGTACGGGAAGAACAAACTGGAGCAACCATCGCAGTATCATAAAGGCATGAAAGCCGTAAAACATTACGATCGTATATAAAGCAAAGCTAGACCGGTAGCTGTTGAACTTTCTCCTCTCATGATATCACCATTAAGCACTGCTGTGAATCGACATTGACCGCTTCTGCGGGCCAACCACCTTCCCTGCCGCATCATAAAGCCAAGGAGCCTGCCCTTCCAGTCGGCCCTCGATACTGGGCATCCTTATGCGATCGTGTATCGACGATGTCGTAGAAACGGTAGAGTCCGTCCGCCGCGGGACCCACGGGCGTGGTCGAGCTTCAAGCTCGTAGATACTGCTAACCGATGGGACGGTACTGCTCCTGCTGGTCACCGGTCTGGAAGAATACCGAGTCCGAGAACTGTCCATTGAAAGACGCAGGGGCGGCAGTTGAGGGGGCTCTTTGGGGAAAAGAGCAATGACAGATGGCGAAGTGGCACTACTAGGAGCGCTGTTTGTCGGCTTGACAGGGAATCGCCGGCTGTATGACCATCTTTTGGCGTTGGAATATGCGGTGCGAGCACTTCCCGGCGCACTTCTGGCCTTTTCTGGAGCTTGCACGGTAGAAGTGCTTGTGGCGCCGAATGTACTGCCCGATAACGCCGATCGGCTCGGTATTCTCTCCAGCCTAGGTACCAGACCAGCTCTGAATGTGGTAAGTTTGGGTCTGGAGAAGTTTACGGATCCCATCGTGGTCACAGATGCGGACGGGCTGGCGCACAGCTCCTGGATTGGGTCAATTGGCCATCTGGGGGAGGATCCTCCTAAAGTTGGGGACTCCTGCTCGCTCAAAGGGGATATTGGGGACATGACAAAGTTACCGGAAGTCATTTGCGGGGAATCCGAGGTCGGACCAGTCTGCAGCAATGGTCGCTCCGGTATTGTAAGCTGTAATCTCTGCTTTGGGTGTTTGGCCATGGACATTTGTGGTTGAAGGAACGCCTTTGGCGTCGCCGGTGGAGTTTCTCCAAAGCGGAATGGCACAGACCAGGGCGTTGATGGGCTCAGGACGAGGGTGTTGCGTCGGCTGATCTCTCTCAGAGCTCTGGGAAGCAGTCCAGTGATTGTCAATACAGAGTTGCAAAGCAAGGCTAGGAATCGATCAGTAAACACAACAGCTGATGGTGATCACAACACTTACCGAGGTGAACTTCTACTTGAGCGAACATAGCACTAAAAGCGACCTTTCGATACGGCTCTTGAGCGTCCACAAGAGTCCAGGAGAAGTAGCATCTGATGCAGCCAGCTAGAGATATACAGTCAGCAGTGTGAAACGAATCGTCGGTGGTGTGGACGGAGCATTACCGATGATAGTAAGTGCACCCAGCATAATTGTTACGATGACAGCCCATCGTTTAGTCTGTTCGTATCAGTGAAGGTTCATATTGCGCACACATCAAGTCACGTACCTTAAAGCCTTTCATTGCTCCAGGAATGCTTAGTGATGCGGCAAGTATTGAAGCGTCGATTGCAGAGACAACGATGCCGCTGACATTCAGAAATGTCTGTATCGATTCAGACTTCCAACATTGGCCATATAAAGCAATGCTCTTGGTCCAGAGTGGGGTCGGCGGCGCGCAGGAAAATGCAGAACCAATGATCAAGGAGCAGGTCTGCGCGAAGACCAGTGACGATATAGCGAAAATGATCCAGCGCATGATTCTTCGCCCGTCCAAGCGAAGGAAGAGTAGAAGGAATGACGTTCGGAGAAAGAACACAGCGCCGATGTACGAGTACAGCGCTACCACCGAGACCTGTTGTATTGCTCAGCCGGGATCCACGAACATTCGAGGGTGGGCGACCAACCGTGCGTAGAATCTGAAGATTGCCGCTGACATTGAGATCATAATCTGGGTGCGTTGGTCAGTCCATGCAAGAACGCGAAAGAGCATTGTCGTCGTCTCACTTGATTTGCCAACTCCATAAAAGACTCCTGGATTGTGTAAGCAAGTTGTTGACGGCGTATTTGGTGTTCGATGCTCGCTTACCGATCGTGAAAGCAGCCGATAGTGCCAAAGCGGCAATCTAGATTCGTTCATGAGTCCTGACATTCACCCATAGCTTGCCACTAAACTTACCGTGCCGATGAGTGTGATCACTGGCAATCCTGTCAGCTCAGTCATATCAGAAACGCTGCAACAACTTACCATCTTCCGTTAACAATGTCCCTGAGATATAAACCCTTCTGTAAACTCCCAAGCAGATAGACACCAAGGTCACAACCATCAGAGTGATAGAAAAAACAATGAATGGAATTTGTTCATAATGAATGGAGCTTGACGCCGCCCGCGGAATCGAAGCCATGAGAAATAAAATGTGCTAGAGCGAAAAGGAGCGGGACTTGCATGTTGGATATAAAGGAACCTCAGGAAATCATCTTGTTGTTCCCGCTCTTCAGCCTCCCATCACCCTGGCGTCATATGGCAATATCAGGCATGGGCTGAGTAAACACGAGGTAGAGCGCATGGACCGAGCTTGATCACAACGGCAGTCGCTGGATGGCGACGCTGGCGAATTCTCGCAAAGAACCGGGACCTGAAGCCACAGTAAATTGGAAAGGCCAGGATGTGTTTACCAGGAACGCGTCCGCGATCCCGGTGGCTCGTGCTGGTGGTTTTGTCGAAATGCCACGCTCATTGCCCGAGGCTGAGAATCTTGTATCACTGAAGATTGAAGGACTAAGCGGAACAAGCAGCCAGTCATATGTCGCTGATTTGGTTCGCAGTGCGCGGCCCAGATGGCGTATACAAAGCCAAAACATATGCAGTTCGAGCTCGGAGCCTGGACCGATCCAGGAAGGCTGTTTGAACGCAAGAGTTCATCGTGTTTCAGGAACATCGATGTGAAACTTGCCGGCCCGCGGGGAATTGGCGACGAACTGTTCTATACTGCTTCCATTAATGCCCAGTGCCGAGCAAGTTCTGAGACATTCATCTCGACAAGCAGGTTTTATGTGGTCTGGTATAGCCACTCGAAGGACTGATGGCCTTCAATAGAGTCTCAGTACAGATCGATATGACTCGATCCAGCTGCTGGTCCAGCGTGAGGACAATTCGTGTTGGCAGAGCGCATGGCGAGCAATTTCTTCATAACCAGGACCATCCCTCCAACCTACCGTGTGGTCGACACGGTCTGGCGACGGGGTCTCCCGGGGTCTGTAGAAGAGGCGGTGGCGATGCACTGGTCAAGGAGGTCGTCTGAGAAGTGAGGTGAGGAACCACGGAGATCCGGACCGAAGTCCGTTCCCGAAGCTTTCGACTCCCCATCGTCGAATCCACGTTGAAGACTCCCATCGCCATCGACCAGCACACTCCCGCACGCATCAACTGCCACCATGTCGCAATATGTAGGCAAAACGCGCCTAGCATACTCTCGCTCCTGGCATCTCCTCGACGTCGGCGCCGACCCCCGCCCGCTCGGCCGACTAGCCTCACAAATCGCAATATGCCTCATGGGCAAGCACAAACCGATCTACGACCCTTCATCGGACTGCGGCGACTATGTCGTAGCAGTAGGGTGCCACGACTTGCACACGACGGGGAAGAAGCGGCTCCAGAAGAAATACTATTCACACACCACACGACCGGGCAGTTTGAAGGAGATCACGATGGATAAGATGATGGCGAAGTGGGGAGGTGGAGAGGTATTGAGGAGAGCGGTGAGAGGCATGTTGCCGAAGAATCGATTACGAGATGAGAGGATGGCGAGGCTGAAGTGTGAGTGTGATGAGATGTTGATAGGTGGGTGGGGTGGGAAAGCTGACTTGCGTGGGCTACAGGTTTTGAGGGCTTGGTACATCCGTACAAGCAGAATCTGCTACGGACCCCGACGACGAGTATAGCAGAGCTACCGCAGGTGCAGGCGACGCTACAGGGACAAAAGACTTTCGACACACCGTCAAGTCCACCGCCAGCGCAATGATGCATTGAGGGAGACAAGGAGGAAGGATAACATGGATCTGGCTCGCATTTTGCTCGGGAGCATGGCGTTCACGATAAAGGCATTGTACAGGAACGAAACGTGAAAGCATTGCGAAGAGTCTTTTCACTGGGTATCGTGATCTCGATTCGAGAGGGTGTATTCTATTTCGGAGGAAGCAAACACCAGACGCATGCGGGACACGGATATCAGAAGCTGGATGCCGACCGACACCGGACCGCTCTACTGGCAAGTCAATCCGCTCAAGCACGTCACAGTTTGGGTGCGCCCTTCCTGGTGATGGTGCATTGAATAAGGCCATTCGGATCGCTTTGAGGAGCGTAGACTTCAGCCTCCTTGCCGGTATTCTTCAAACCATTGAACCAGCTCAGGTCTGGATCGAAAAATGTCAGCATCGTACCCAAGAAGAGATGAGATCGGACCTGTGACTCACCAATTTCAAAGTAATGCTTGTTGGGCAAGCTATATTCAACCGCATCGACTCGTGGTGCAGCAGCCAGAATCTGTTCGCCCATCAGATACATGGAGTTTTGCACGCTGGGCGAGTTTTCCTTTGCAAAAGTCTCCAATGTGATCCTTCTCGCCTCGGTGTGTGCCTTGTCGAAAACAGCTTGCTCTTGCTCCACCTCCTTCAAGTTTGAGAATTGCTTCCAATGCCAACCAGCCTCGACCTCTGTACTGAGGATGCGGTCCCAGACTTCTGGCAAACGTGTGTACTCGTCCCTGTGAAAGCTGTGGAATTGACTGCCCGTGCTTTTGAGAACTAAGAGTCCTTTGATTCCACTCCTGATGCTGATTCCCTTTCCTCGTCTCACAACAGCTTCAACCACGCGAGTCTCTGCGCCGTCCCGCAGGAAGCTGTGAGGATGCGGCTTACCGTCGACCTCCATTCGCGTCCACCGATGGACAATAATGCTCACATGTGCAACGTGGATGTGGCTGTATTGATCGAGGAAGTGTTGTCCCAGAATGCTGGCGAAGAGCTCTGGAGGATTGACGGGATGTTGCTTGGCTTTGACGTATACTGTCTGCTTTTGCGTGTCGGTTGCTACAATGTTCGCGTTGTCGGCGTGCGTCCATGATGCTGCGATGTCGCCTTCGAGAAGTGTGCAGACGGTCATTTCGGTCACGTCCTGCGTGCCGTCGGAGTTTCGTTGAACCTTGTAGACGCGGACATTGTCTTTGCCGTAGCGGGCGTAGCTCAGATGGGCCATGGTCGCGTGTCTGATCGGGGATTGTGTTCTTGGAAACTCGTGTTCCTCCGAGGAATGAGCTCGAAGCTGTAGGTATGAGGTAGCTGTAAGAAGTAGTGCTAGTAGTAGCGTTGAGGTCGTGCAGTATGGAAGAGAGAAAACAGAAGGACGAAAGAGAAAGAGCACTCGACTGATATGAAAGGACAACGGTGAGTCTTATCAGGCGCTCCAGCAGTTGTTCACGGCGAGGACCGAGCTGTGTATCCTTTCTGAAGCGGCGTTGGCCGATAAATTGGCCCCAAGCTATCGGAGCCTCGCAGTCTCGATAATCGGGGTCAAGGTGCATCTAGTGATGCGAGGAAGAAAAAGATTTTGACACTGAACAGATTCAATCACTCCATCGTTCGAGTTGCGCGTCGTGTTCTTGAGTTCGTCAATACGTGTCGTAATGGTCTGCAACAGGAGGATGTTTTGGATGTTTCGACTCCAAGTCCGGCGAGAACCCCCCCTCCATTTATCGATTAGGACTTGCCTGAGGCCACGAGATACATCTTGTGGAGCACTAACCAACAACACCAACAAGCGACTCGACCTCAGTCGCAGTCCTATATCGAAAACACTCACCACACGACTGCGTGCCCAATGCGAGAAATCCGCGAAACAGCCAGTGCCACCCCTTGAAGCCTCACAATCCCTTCCGAAACATGGTACACGGAAATCACTCCAATCCACATCCATGTCGGGGTCGACGGTAGAGGACGCAGTGCAGATGACGGCCAATGAGCCGGTGAACGCCCTACATGACGCAGCCAACCTCACGTACAAACGGTCCTCCGTTGACTACGCAGCACTCCAACAATAATGTCCTCATACCGCCGTCCCGCTCGGCGAAGGAGGGAGGATCGCTCTCGACCGCGAGCTTCATGACCGCGAAACCTGGCATGTCATACGCCCGCTCAGCACAGCCGCCGGGAAGCTTCACGACCGAGCTGAGGTCTCTCAGTTCAAGGCTAGACCTCACAAGGTCGAATAGCTATGGCACAGCAATGGAGGACAGTCCAATCGACCCCGCGGTGTCGGAGCAGCGTCAGCAAGAGTACAGGCTAGAGATTGAGAAGCAGATACGGTTGAAGGCAGGCACGGAGAACTTGCTTGAAGCTCTGCACTCGAAAAATGCCAAGAAAGCGCGAGATCAGAGAATGGCGGCTGAGAGCCAGCTCAACACATCCACTCGGAAGATTGCTCAATTGAAGCTGGACTTGGAGGCAGAGATACAGCGGAGTAAGGAACAGCCGATCAGTCCGAAGGGGAGGTTATCCCAACTATTTCGCATGCCTCCACTGCAGCCATCGAAAGATCAGCTTAGGGTGCAGGATGAGACTGCGGAGCAACAGGACCCCGAACTGGAGTCGCCGACGTACATTCTGGCGGACATCTTGCAAGCTCTGGAAGTGGAGAACATGCAAACGGATTACTACGTCAACCAAGCTAACGACTTGGTCGACCTCTTCCGGCGACACCCAACGTTGAAGTATGACCTGGCGTGGTCAATATTTGGGCTCCGCATGCAGGTGATGCTGTTGAGCGACAGTCGGGAAGTGGTGGCAGCTGGCTATCGTGTCATGCGGTACGCGATCACGGATCGTAAATCCCTCCAGACGATACGAGCACTGCACACCGACTATCTGGTCATTCTATCGCTCGTCAAAGAAAGCAAAGCTCGAGTTGAGAGAGAGCAAGCTCTTAAATTCATCCGAGCTTTCCTCGACGTCAAGGATGGCACGCAAGAGATCCATCCGGCCGTTGCTCGGATTGTGGTGGCCGTGGCAGACCACTCGGACGACCAGCTGCGCAGTATCGCCATTCTTACGCTGGCGGAAATGCTTCTCAAGGAGCCGATGCTGGTTGTGAATGCCGGTGGTGTAAGCGTTCTCGCAGAAGCCACAGGGAGCGGTGTCTATCATGCACCCGAAACACTTCTCGGGCCGATGCTGCATCTCATGGATCTGCCTGCCCGTAGGGGAGTCCTGCGATCTGGCTTCGAGTTCAGTTCAGCGTTTGCCACATTTACAGAGCCTCACTTTACGCACTCTCTGGAGGAGAAGCTCGCAACAAGCTCGCGGGTCATCGCCGCGTTGTTCAAAAGCTGGTCCGGATTGATGACACTATCACTGCATGACTTTCTACCTGTACGATCCGTGGTGTCGTCTCTCTACATTGCCGAGATTCGAGTACGAAGTGCAACTCTGGACTTGCTCATGGACATACTCAGAGTTGAGAAGCGTTCGTGGTCGCAGCCGTTCATTGGCGGTCGACGCCTCACCACCTACGCCCGAGTAGCCAACTTGAACGCGGAAAAAGATGCGACCAATACACAGCCGGCACCAAACGACGCAAGCCAGAAGATGAACCTCGTACAGCACTTCATCGCGGTTGCACTGGCTGTTCTGCTTCGCCAAGGGTTGATGGAGGCACTTTTACATGCCGAGCGAGATGCGCCTACAGATGCGTTGAGGCGGCGGACTAACTTGGTCATCGCAGAAGTCCTCAAGAAAGCAAGTGAGTTGCTGCCGAGCCGGTGGAGCGCTCAATTGCAGACCATGCCTGGCCTGTTTGACACGGCGTTGAAGTTCGACAACGAGGATCGATATCGAGCCCTGTCCACAGTATACCAAGTTGATAAGGTCAATTTGAAGCTGTGGCGCTCAGATCCGTCGACAAAGACCCCGACCAGGAGCTTCGAGGAACAAGACCATGCGCGAGCTCGATCAGGCTCGAAGACTCAAGGCAATGCCAACATGGACGAGGTACAATTTCGAGCGAGAGTGCTCGAGACTGGGGTGCTCAACTCTGTCAATTACATCAAATGGGATTGGGCGATCATCCTCGAGCTGATTGAAGGGCCACTGGCAAACCCGAAGCTACTGTTTGAGGCTTTGGAGAAATCAAAGTTTGTGCATCGTCTGTTGAAGTTCCTTCGCCCATTTCAATTCCGGTTCTCGGACGCCTCCAACACGAAGGCGAACCAGCGATATGTCAAGATGGCATGCACGCTGGCCAAGACTCTGCTTCAGACGAATGAAGGTGCAAACTATCTGATCAACAACAAAACTGTACGTCAACTGGCTGAATGTCTCGCACAGTTGGACTCTGTAAGCGGCATCACCTCGAAGAACCCCATGTTCTCACCCGAACGACTATCGGAGACATTGGTTGGTGGCTACTTCGCCATGCTCGGGGAGATGTGCAGCGATCCGAAGGGTTTGTTGATCCTGGAAAGATGGCACATCATCAACATGTTCTATCACATCGTCGAGCTTAAGAATCGAGACGACTTGATCAGATGTCTTCTGACCAGTCTGGATTACACTCTCGACAGCCATCCTCGGATCATCCTGTCGAAAGCCATGGTCGCCGGATCGAAACAGATGCGCATCATGGCAACGAGGATTCTTCGCAAGTACGCGATCGAGTGCCTCGATCCGGCTGTGATAGGTGGCTGTTCGGCTGCGTGGGCGATCAAGCTTCTGGTCAGCCAGTTGTATGACCCCGAGATCGAGGTGTGCGAAGTGGCGATCAAGATTCTCGAGGAGGCGTGTGAAGACATCATGTCGCTCGAGTACGTGGTCAAGTGCCGGCCCGCGCTGGATCACTTGGGAGAGATCGGCGCGCCTCTCCTCTTACGCTTCCTGTCCACATCCGTCGGCTACCACTACCTGGACGGCCTGGACTACATCACTCGCGAGATGGACGACTGGTTCCTCGGCCGCAATGACAGCTACGTGACCGTCGTGGAAGCATCTCTCGCTCGCGCTCTCGCAGACCTCCCCGAGAAACCCCAATCCGCGCTCGACGAAACCATGGGCCGCCGCGAATTCGGCTACGTCCCACCACACTTCTACCGCGAACTCACTCGCACAGCAGAAGGCTGCGAACTCCTCAAAGCCAAAGGCCACTTTGAAGAGTTCACCTCCACCATCCAGGACTACGCCATGGAAGAACAAGACCCGGAGACCATCCTCAAAGTCAAAGGCTGTCTCTGGGCCGTCGGCAACGTCGGCTCCATGGAACTCGGCGCCCCGTTTCTCGAACGCACCGACGTGGTGAAATGGATCGTCCAAATCGCCGAGACCTCCCAAGTCATGACCCTCCGCGGCACGGCCTTGTTCGTCCTCGGCTTGATCTCCCGCAGTCTCCACGGTCAGGAAATCCTCGCGGAACACGGCTGGGATGGAACCGTGAACGTCATGGGCGAAAGTCTCGGCTACGTCCTGCCCCTCGACTTTGACAAGCTCTTCTCCCTCCGACCCTTCCAGACCGCGACGCAACCCAACATCGCCATGCTCCGCTCCCGACCCGGGGCCATGACGGACCCGGATGAAGGGAACATGGCGATCTTGAACGCCATCACGAAGATGGGAAACACCGTGCTCACGAACAAGGCGCTGGCGGAATTGAACTCGTTCAAACAGAAGAAGGCTTCCGGGTTCTCCGATCCGGGGTTGTTCCGCAAGGTCATGGTGTTGTTGGCGGGGCATCAGTATCGGATTCCGCAGTATCGGTTTGTGATTGATATGTTTGACAAGGCGGTGTTGAGGAAGATTGTGTTGGAGGAGGAGGATGATGATAGTAGTAGTGGTGAGGAGGATGGTGGGAGTGACGATGGGAATGATGGAGAGGGAGGGGATGATGATTGATGATCTGGTGCAAGGGAGGGGGATTTTTGGGTTGATTCATGTTGGGTGTTTGATGGCGTTTGGGAAGACTACGGTCTGCGTGCTTTGCGGAGCGGCTTGTTTGGTGATCTTCTGAGGTGGGCGGTGGAGTCAGCGATGATTGAGATGGCTCACGCAATGCGAGAGGGTGGGAGGTATGGGAGAAGTTGTGCCTCGAATGAGCGAGGTTTCACGCCTTGCAACCGTGGAGCGTGGCTCGATTCAGGCGTGGATGGTCATCTTGGTGTTTTTGGCCATTCCAATCGCACTATGAGAATGTTTCTTTGCTTCGCCTTGAGAATCACAGCCACGGACCAATGTGACTCGCGAACGACGAACGCTTGTTGCTGCCAAAACGTGAATTCTTCTCGAGGAATGTCTCCAAGCTCATAGTTCCATCTCACTCATATCTTCCCGGATAAAGTCTCACCCAGCTCCGAACATCGCTTCCCGAGTCCGCCGCAACTCCCGGACCATCATCCGAAGCTTCTCCCGTCCCCAAATCCATTGACTGACTGACTGACCACACACGGCTAAGGTGGCCAGCATACGCTTCCGCCTCTCTTTGTAATAGTTGTACAGTAGGTGCCTTCTTCTTCTTTCCTCCTCCTCCTCCTCTCCTTGCGACTCTCTCTCCTCCCTCAAAACGACCTCTTAGAACCATTCCTCGCAATCCCGCGTCCTCGTGGGAAACAACAACCCACCCATCAACCCTCCCACCATCCCACAAAAACCATGGCCACCCTCCTCCTCCCGCGCGGCACCAAATCCATCCTCACCAAACGCCCCACCGACGTCGTCTTCCTCTCCGCCCTCCGCACCCCCCTCACCCGCGCCCACAAGGGCCCCCTCGCGCACGCCCACGACCACGAACTCCTCGCCGCCGTCCTCGCCGCCGTCCTCCGCCGGCACCCCGCCCTCGACCCCGCCCTGATCCAAGACGTGCACGTCGGCACGGTCCTCGCCGAGCTGGGCGGCAGCAAAGCGGGGCGCATGGCCGCGTTGCACGTCGGCCTCCCCGCGGCGAGTGCCTTGCAGACGGTCAATCGGGCGTGTGGCAGCGGTCTCGCGGCCGTGACGGGGGTGGCGCACGCCATCGCCGTGGGGGCGATCGATGTGGGCGTCGCGGCGGGGATGGAGAGCATGTCGCGGAACTACGGCAGTCGGGCGATTCCGACGGCGTTGTGGGACGGGTTGCGGGGGAGTCGGGTGAAGGAGGCGAGGGATTGTGTCATGGCGATGGGGTTGACGGCGGAGAATGTGGGGGAGAGGTATGGCGTGGGGAGAGAGGAGCAGGATCGGTTCGCGGTGGGGAGTCATGTCAAGGCGGCGCGGGCGAGGGCGGAGGGGTGGTTCGACGAGGAGATTGTGCCGGTGACGACGAGGAGGGCGGTGGAGGGGCGGGAGGGAGAGGTGGAGACGGTGACGGTGACGCAGGACGATGGGATCCGGCCGGGGAGCACGGTGGAGGGACTGGCGAAGATGAAGCCCGCGTTCAAACCGGACGGCGCGGCGACGGCGGGGAACAGCAGTCAGGTGACGGACGGGGCGGCGGCGGCGTTGATGATGAGGAGGAGCACGGCGACCGCGCTGGGGTTGGCGGGGAGCATCGTCGGGAAGTGGGCGGGGACGCAGGTGGTGGGATGTCGACCGGATGAGATGGGGATCGGGCCGGCGATTGCGATTCCGCGGTTGTTGGAGGCGGCGGGGGTCGGCAAGGAGGAGATTGGCATCTGGGAGATCAACGAGGCGTTTGCCAGCCAGGCGGTGTTCTGCGTGCGGTCGCTGGGGATCGACGAGGACAAGGTGAATCCCAAGGGGGGTGCGATCGCGTTGGGGCACCCGTTGGGGGCGACGGGGGCGCGGCAGTTGGCGACGTTGTTGCCGGAGATGGAGAGGCAGGGACGGGAGTTGGGGGTGATTAGTATGTGCATTGGGACGGGCATGGGCATGGCGAGTCTGATCGTGAGGGAGTAGAGTGGACAGTGCTGATCATTTGTGCTATCGCGTTGTATAGCGGGTATCTCTGAAGTGGACCAACTCCTGGTATGCTCGTTCGTGTTGCTCGTCGCTCATTTCCCCATCTCACTCCTTCTTCGCCTTTCCCTTCTTCTTCTTCTTCTTCTTCTTCTTCGCCGCCAAGATCTCATCCATATAACTCGTAGCCTTCCTCTTCGCCGGCCTCTCGACTTCCTCCTCCTCCTGGACATCTCGACCCTCCTCCCCCTTCCCCTGCTCCATAATCTCCTCCACCGTCGCCGGATGCTCCCTCGGATCAGGAGGCTCCCCGTCCAACTCGACCACCGCATCCTCACCCCCACCCGCCGTCGCATACGCCGGTCGTCTCGCATCCCTCACCTTCCTCCTCCTCCTCCCCCGCGACGAAGAGGTCAACGTCGCCGCTCGTCCTTCCTCCCCGTCGTCCTCGCCGTCGACCTGCGCCGGTGCTGACTTGGACGACGGAAACGGCATGGGTTTACTCGCGTCCAGTCCAGTGGCCGATCGATGCGGTTTCGACGCCTTCCATTTCGCCTTCGCGGCTTTCCGGCCGAGTAAGTGCTCCAGCAATTTGTGATTCGAGGCGTGGAGGTTGGATTTCGAGGGGAGACCGGCGGCGTCGAGGTGGGGTTTCGCGCCCAGGCCGCTGGACTCGGCCATGGCGGTGAAGTCTTCTAGATCATCGTCGTCGTCGTCGTCGTCGTCGTCGTGGTGGTGGGCATCGTTCTGGCGGGGAAGGGTCGTGGAGCTGTGTTTGGGGGGGAGCCAGGAGTTGAGGATGGTTTGACTTCGTGCGAGGGTGATGTTGTGCTTGGAGAGCCAGATGTCGGCCTCGCTGGCGGATTGGTCCATTTCTCCTGTGGTCCGACTGGAGGGAAAAGATGATGAGGGTTTCGTCTGAATGTCTTCGTCGATTCAATCCATCCGCGGAAGAGGTCGGCTTTCCCGCTTGGCTGCACTCGGGCAAGACCGGGGCGCCGCGAGAAAGCGAGCAAGCTTGTTCATAGTTCTACCTCTAGGACTAGAAGAAACCACATTCCCCTCCATCCTCTCCCCTCATCCGACAACAACACTCAGGATGTTCAAGGTCGCCCGCAGCAGCAGGCCATTCGCCTCTGCTCTGTCGACGTTCAGAGTGAGTGATTTGACATCCATGAAGTATCTCTCGTCATATCAACAACAACACCACTTAACCACCTCCTCCTCCTCCTCTAGGAACCCATCCGCCGACAACAAGTGCGCAACCTGTCCATCCACGAATACCGCTCCGCCCAACTCCTCGAATCCTACGGCATCGGCGTCCCCAAGGGCCATGTCGCCCACAACGCAAAGGAGGCCCACGAGATCGCCTCGAAGATTGGCGGAGAGGACATGGTGATCAAAGCCCAGGTCCTGGCAGGAGGTCGCGGCAAGGGACACTTTGACAACGGCTTCAAGGGCGGCGTGCGCGTCGTCTACTCCCCGCGCGAGGCCTCCATCCTCGCCGAGCAGATGATCGGCCACAAGCTCATCACCAAGCAGACCGGCGAGCGCGGCCGCATCTGCAACAGCGTCTTCATCGTCGAGCGCAAGTTCGCCCGGCGCGAATTCTACCTCGCCATCCTCATGGACCGCGGCTCCCAGACCCCCGTCATCGTCGCCTCGTCGCAAGGAGGCATGGACATTGAGACGGTCGCCAAGGAAACCCCCGACGCCATCATCACCACCAAGATCGACATCCACGAGGGCGTGACCGATGCCATCGCCCGGAAAATCTCCACCCAACTCGGCTTCTCCGACCAATGCATCGACGACGCCACCCAGACCATCCAAAAACTCTACGAGATCTTCATGGAAAAGGACGCCACGCAGATCGAAATCAACCCCCTCTCCGAAACCTCCGACCACCAGGTCCTCTGCATGGACGCCAAATTCTCCTTTGACGACAACGCCGAGTTCCGCCAACAGGAAATCTTCCACTGGCGCGACACCTCCCAGGAGGACGCCGATGAGGTCGCCGCCGGCGCGTCGGGCCTGAACTTCATCAAACTCGACGGCGACATCGGCTGCCTCGTCAACGGCGCCGGCCTCGCCATGGCGACCATGGACATCATCAAGCTCAACGGCGGCGAACCCGCCAACTTCCTCGACGTGGGCGGCGGCGCGACGCCCGAGGCCATCAAGCAGGCCTTTGACCTCATCACCTCGGACCCCAAGGTGACGGCCATCTTCGTCAACATCTTCGGCGGCATCGTCCGCTGCGACGCGATCGCCAAGGGGTTGATCGGCGTGGTGGAGAGCATGAACCTGCGGACCCCCGTCATCGCGCGGTTGCAGGGCACGAACGGCGAGCAGGCGCACAAGCTCATCAACGAGAGCGGGCTGAAGATTTTCAGCATTGATGATCTGCAGACGGCGGCGGAGAAGAGCGTGCAGTTTAGCAAGGTGGTGAAGATTGGTGAGTTTCGCTTTGTCTTGAGGCGTGTGAGGTTCGGGATGAGTGATCTGCTGACTTGTGGTTGATTCTTTTAGCGCGCGATATCGATGTTGGCGTCGAGTTTACGTTGGGGATTTGAGAGGTGGGATACTAGTAAGTATGTGAGGAGGGCGCGAGGATGCGCTGGTTTTGCCGATACGATGAGCTCGGAGGGGACCACCGAAGTGCGGTGTCGTAGCACGTCTAGTCGTATTCGATGCGGTCCTCCCCGAAACGAGGAGGGCCCTGTCTTGTCTTTGTATACATCTGTGGAAAAATTCCGACGAGCCGTCCTATCATCATCATCTCATCGATCGATCGCAATCGTCGTGAAGCGTCCATCATCATCGAAATCCGTCGTCTCGTCTGGTGCGTGCTCCGTCGAGCCCCCATTCCTCCCCTCACTCACTCATCCCTCACCCATCTCACCCATCTCACAACACCACCACCACCACCTCCACGACCGCCCCTCCCTCCCTCCTCCTCCTGACCTCCACCCACCCCCCTCTCTCCACCGCCACGATACACCCATCCACACAAACCCTCCTCCACCTCTCCTCCTCCTCCTCCTCCAAGAACTCCACCCTCACCCCTTCCACCTCCTCGTACCCCACCCTCGAATCCTCGACGTGTCTCCCGCCATCGTACGCCTGCGTCATGAGGTCCATGATCTCGTCGCCGGGGAGGGGACCGAAGTGGACGAGTCGCAGGGCGGAGGAGAGGGGCGGGGAGGCGGGGGAGATGAGGAAGGTGGGTTCGAGGGAGGAGCACAGGGTGGCGAGGACGTAGGCGTGTTCGTGGGTGTCGGCGCGGAGGGGGCGCCATTGTTCGAGGGCCGACGGGAGGGGGTGGGGGGAGGAGGACTCGGGGTGGGATGGAGGGGGGAGGATGGAGACCTTCCCCTTGTACGCGTGGGGAGCGGCGGCGCCCGCGGCGGGAAACAGCAGGTCGTGCGCCGCGAGCTGGAAGCGCGCGGGGCCGTGGCGGCGGGCGGAGGGCGTGTCGGAGTCGGCGACGAGGCTGGCGTGGAAGCCCCAGGAGAGCACGACGGCGCCGTGGGTGGTGGGCGAGCGGGTGAGGGGGTCGCGGGGGAGGGGGGTGGGGGTTTGGGGCGAGTGGGAGAGGAGCTTCGAGCCGGGGGAGAAGGTGGCGCGGAAGAGGGGGAGGGGGTGAGGGGTTCCGCGGAGGAGGGAGGAGAGGTTGAGGGTTGGGGAGGATTGCGGGGAGGAGGAGGAGGCGAGGGCGTTGCCGGTTCCGCAGGGGAGGAGGATGAGTTTCGGGGGAGTGTAGGTTGGGGGGTGCGGGGTGGTGGTAGGGGAGAGGAGGGTCGTGACGATGTCGAGGACGCCGCCGTCGCCGGAGAGGAGGATGATGACTTGTTCTGTGCCGGCGAGGGCGGCGGGGAGGAAGGTGGATTTGGTGAGGGAGGGGATGGAGGAGGGGGAGGTGGTCGTGTGGACTGTTGGAGTGAGGGAGAAGGTGGCGAGGAGAGGCGTCAGTACGTCGTCGTAGACGTGTGATGCCAGTCCTGTGCCGGAGCCGGTGGAGATGATGATGTGGAAGTTCGAGGAGGGGAGGGCCTGGAGGCGGGTAAAGTGCTCCGAAGGGGCGAGGGAGTCATCGTTCAAGTCGACATCGTCAAAGGTGAGGGTGTGGAACGATAGCGGCGACGTGGTCTTGTCTTCCTTTGCTTCTGGATTGGCTTCGACATAGAGGAGTCGGTGCCGATGTGTCTTTGAGTCCGGAACGACGGCCAAGATATGCGAGCGAGGTGGTCCTGGCGTCCATTGGGAGTCTTCGTCTGGAGAATGCTATCAGCAAGACTTCAACGCAGGACGATTCAAGGGAACGGATCCATACGGCCATCTTCATCCTCCGTCCACAACAATCTGCTGTCGCTCTCCGCCGGATTCTCCCTTCTCAGTGTGACGGGTCGAGAGTCAAGCGTGCCCTTGAACAGTGGCCCGACAGGTTTCGCCATGCTGATGAGAAAGAGCGATAACCTGAACTTGAATCGGCGAGGTCGGAAGAGTCGATTGACTATTGACGAAGTAGATGTGTCGACAATGTTGCTGGCTGCTGCTCCTTGCTCTGAGGATGTTACCTAGAGTCGAAGGAGCGAAAGGATCGGATGACTCAGCATGTCGACATATCACGCACGTAGTTGATCGACGGTGTTGGAGTCGAATGGATTCATGGCTACTTCTGTAGTATGAGCTATCTGCCTACTCGATGGTAAACAAGGATAAGAGTCGATTTAGAGAACCGCGAGACTAGCTGAGCATGACAGACAGATATCGCCGCTCCTATCGATACATCTGAATCCGGAATTCAATCGATCACTCCCCTCCACTTCCTCGATCCTTACCCATTCACCCATTCCCACACCTCTCTACAGGACACATCTTCCGTGGGCCAGACTACCTTCCCCTCCTCATAAACTCGTCCTCAAACCTCTCATGCCCCAAATACCGCATCAACAACGCAACGTCCGCCGCCCTCCTCGACCGCGAATCCCCACCTCCACGCCGCAGACGATCTCCATTCCGTTGCCGCAATTCATACGCCAGCATAATCTGCTGGAGTTCCACATCGGGCATCGACCAGAACTCATCGACTTGCAGAGGTCGCGAGAAGGAAGGCGGGTAGCGACCGTCGCGGCAGAGACGGGGTTGGATTTGACGGGGGTGGGGGGAGAGGGAGGAGGCGTAAGAGGCGTAGTCGAGGTTTGCTCTGGAATGTGTTGCGTCAGCGAGCGCTTTTCGCCTCAATCCCACGACACTCGTGGATGGGACTCACCGTCGACGACGTTCATCTTCGCGATATGATCGAGCCATTTGTCCGCAGGGGGGGTATAAGCTGTCCTCGTACTGAGAACGACGATCGATGGCCATGCCGTGTTCGTCCACGGCGATTTGGCGGTATTCGGATCGAGGAGAGTCGTTGAAGGTGATCCGTGGTTGGCGAGGATCTCTTGTGATGGAGCTGGATGACAATGCTGAGGATCCGGAACGGTAGACGCTGTCGTCCATGAAGCGAGGTGGGGGGTAACGGTAGGTTTGGTAAGCCATGATGGTGTGTTGGAGAGGGAGAGATTTGTTCTGTTGATCCTGAACATTTCGAGAGCCGATCGAGTCTTTTATATCCAAGGATGTCTCTCGTCCGACCCTCGCCAACCCGCATCCACCCTCGATGACATCGACACCTCCCCGTTCCTGCAGCCGATCACGCGGAGAAACTCAAGCACGATCTGGCAGAGACAATGGCTCAGCCTAGACCCTCCTGACGGGGTTGCTGCCGAACTGCCATCCTGAGCCAGCCGCTTGACAGCGTGGGATGCTGCATGACACCCTGCTCCGGTCGCTTTCCGTGCATCGGGGGTGTAACGCTGATGCTCCGGAGGCCGCCGCCTGCAAGGTCGTGATAGGGATAAAGCATGGCGCAGTGCGGCTGGTATAGGATTCGGTGCGGTGAAGTCGAAATCATGTGCGGCACACAAGATCTGCCGAAAGCGGTGAATGCTTCGCCATGAGGGCGGCGTGATGGGTCGTGATGCTGTGATTGCCGGATTCGTGGAGTTGGTGTAGCCATGTCGGTTAAGAATAGCATGCGTGGGGGTTGTCGATATCCTGCTTCGTCCAAGCTTGTTCGTCCGTGACTCGAAGTGAGGATAGAGATGGCAGGAGAAGTTCCGACTCCGCGACCAGTTCAGGTGAAGAGATTCCCAAATGCAGAAATGTCAAATCGATGTCCCTGTTTCGAGTCATCGGCAACATGCATACCGTCAACGCCGGGGCCGATGCCACGATCCGACATTGTTTCGATCACGCGGTACAATTCAGGCAACGGCGTGCAACTCGACTCGCAGTGATTCGCATCGAGCTACTTCTCGAGCCAGCTCTGTGAGACCGTCCTCGCGGCATAGATTCCATCATTTGATCAGACCGCGGAATCGTCAATCATCCTCGTACAACCGAGTCGATTTTCTCGGCGCCGTGTTGCTGGCACTACGCCGTCTGCCCGTCGCTGTCGCTGTCGCCGTCTCACCATCGCCTTCGGAGTACCGGTGTGTCGGCGGAAGGGTCGGGAGACTGATTTGCCGTGTATGCCCGGTGGGACGCGCGGTCAGACTGGGCGCTCTCGGCCGTTGTCTCCCCCGTGCTCGACCACCGATGTAGGGCAATTCGTAGGTTGCGGAGCGCCAGATGTAGAGCAGCAGGTCGTAGAGGAGCACCAATAACCAAGGCCCGATGATGACGAGGGAGAAGAACAGCTTTGAGGTGGTGTTATCATGAGTATAGCCCGGGGTTTGGAGGTGGGGAAGCTTTTGCCGCGTGGTACGCGATTGACTTACGAAGATTCTGGCGAGCCATGTTTCCAGGCCGGAGAGGTAGTCGGGGAGGATGGAGAAGATTCCCATGCTTGTGGGTGGTGGTCGTAGTATGATCAGCCTTTGTTGCGTCCATGAGGCGGCTGTATTCAAGGAATCCTTCTCCTGTCGTTCCCTTCCTCTTCAGGCTGATAGCTGCATCGGATCCGCTGTGGTTGACCATCGGGTCTCCTGCGGTTGAGAGATAGACACGACAGGGTACAGACGGTCGAAGCGGCGGCACGGGCAGCCCCGGAGATCGGTCCGGTGAAGACGAAGCTCCAGAGTGGCCAACCGGTCGAATTCCGCATTTCCCGATTTCCGAAAATCGTGTTAGCGCAAAATCCCGCCAAGACATGCCCGTGTAAGCACATTCGGGTGCATTCTATACCTATTCGTGCTCTTATTAGCATTTCTCCTAAGGTAAGACCTCAAAATCGTCTATATTACCTCGAATACACTAACTATACACTAAGAACGAAAGCTAGTAGTCCTAGTATATGCATACGCGCCCTGGACCCCCTATATATAGCCGCCGGCACCGCGGAGATAATTTAACATAGAACGAACGACTATATTTAACGACTATATATAAGATATCTACGG